>PVKP010017383.1:0-46246 GCA_004027715.1 Plecturocebus donacophilus
GCTCACCACAACCTCCACCTCTCAGGTTCAAGCAATTCTCCTGCCTCAGCCTCCTGAGTAGCTGGGATTTTAGGCGTGTGCCACCATGTGCAGCTAATTTTTGTATTTTTAGTAGAAACAGTTTCACCATGTTGGTCAGGCTGGTCTCAAACTCCTGACCTCGGGATCTGCCCACCTCAGCCTCCCAAGGTGCTGGGATTACAGGCATGAGCCACCACACCTGGCCCAGTGTGAATTTTTATTTTTAACTTGAATTTCATTTATACTTTCTGATTTTATAATGGTTAACTTGCAATAAAGGTAAACTGGTTCTCTAAATAAATAAGCTGATTTCCTATACTAGGTTAGTCTTTAGTTTTTTTAAACCATATTAAGAGATCTGATTGCAAAAGCAAAATTGAGGCTTTTGTCTTTTTTTTGGCCACTCTGATTTGCTGACTGATTTATTTAACATTTGTTTTCACAGTAAACATTGTAAATAAACACTGATGTTGACGTGTAGTATACAAAAATATTTAGGAGTGGTGAGATTTAAACATTTAAAAACCTGTAATATATGTAGTAGAGCAATACTGGACAAATAACCTTTTTAACTTAATTGGAGGTGTTCTATAAATGTTCATTTACATATGTACAGTGCATATAATACTTGGCATATGTAAAAGTGCATCTTTATACTCTTTCAATTAAAATTGATTATTATTCTCTTTTGAGATAGAGTCCCTCTCTGTCACCTAGGATGGAGTACAGTGGTGTGATCAGGGCTCACTGCAATGGATTTTTCTGCCTCAGCTTCCCGGGTAGCTGGAACTACAGGCATGCGCCACCATGCCCAGCTAATTTTTGTATTTTTAGTGGAAATGGGATTTCACCATGTTGGCCAGGCTGGTCTTGAACTCCTGACCTCAGGTGATCTGCCTGCGTCAGCCTCTAAAATGCTGGGTGGTGTCCAGCTCTGTCACCCAGGCTGGAGTGCAATGGCATAGTCTCGGCTCACTGCAACCTCCACCTCCTGGGTTCAAGAGATTCTCTTGCTTCAGCCTCCTGAGTAGCTGGGATTACAGGCACCTGCCACCACTCCCGGCTAATTCTGTATTTTTGGTAGAGACAGGGTTTCACCATGTTGGCCAGGCTGGTCGTCTTGCACTCCTGACTTCGTGATCCTCCCGCCTTGGCCTCCCAAAGTGCTGGGATTACAGGTGTGAGCCACTGCACCTGGCCAATTAATTTTTTTCTTTTTTTTTTTTGAACCGGAAGGAAGACCAGCTTATTAATTTTTAAGACTCTCTTGATGGGAACAGACTTTCATGGTATTTATAGTTATAATAGTTTGGAATCAAAGTAGTCAAGTGCTATTTTTTTTTTTCCTCTGGGCATCCTATGCCGGATGCCTTTACTACGTTTTGTTTCCTAAGTATTTGGAAGCTTTATTTGTTTCATAACTTTTTTATATCATCTTCCTGTTCCCCCAGATGAAGTCGTTTCTTCTTACAAATACTGTTTTATTTGTTTGTTTGTTTTTTGAGACGGAGTTTCTCTCTGTTGCCAGGCTGGAGTGCAGTGGCATGATCTCAGTTCACGGCAACCTCTTAACTCCCTGGTTCAAGCGATTTTCCTGCCTCAGCCTCCCGAGTAGCTGGGATTACAGGCACAAATACTATTTTTAATAAGAAAATTAGAATAGAGACAGGCACAGTGGCCCACTCCTGTAATCCCAGTACTTTGGGAAGCCAAGGTGGGAGGATTACCTGAGCCCAGGAGTTTGAGACCAGCCTAGGCAACATAGTGAGACCCTGTTTCTACAAAATTTTTTTTTTAAATTAGCCCGGTCTGGTGGTGCATGACTGTTGTTCTAGCTACTTGGGAGGTTGAGGTAGGAGGATCACTTGAGCCCAGGAAGATGAAGGCCACAGTGAGCTGTGATCATGACACTATGCTCCAGTCTGGACCACAGGTTTCAAAAAGAGAGAGAAAATTAGAATGTACATTAGGGGCAAAAAAAAAACCTAATAATCATATTCCTATCTACCTAGTGACCACCCCTATGAAGACCCTGGTACAAGTTCTCATTGAAATCTTATTTTGAAATATTTTTGAATTTAAAAATATATTATTACCTTGGTTTTACAAATGTTTACTTGTCTTTACGTTCAGCCACAATTTTCTAATCACAATGGTTGTACTTTTTCCTTTCAGAAAGTGGAGCTGTTCCAAAAAGAAAAGACCCCTTAACACACACTAGTAATTCACTGCCTCGTTCAAAAACAATTATGAAAACTGGACCTGCAGGCCTTTCAGGCCACCATAGAGCACCTAGTTGCAGTGGTTTATCCATGGTTTCTGGAGTGAAACAGGGATCTGGTCCTGCACCTGCCACTCATAAGGTATTCTGGAACAGTAACTTTAATTGCTGTGTTTTTGCAAATAGAAAAATTTTTAAGTTACTACACTTGCTTAAGTTTATTGTAGGTACTTTGTAATACTTTAGAGAATGGATACGTTTCCATAAAGTTAATTTTTTAAACAATCCACAGGGTGCTGGGCGCGGTGGCTCACGCCTGTAATCCCAGCATTTTGGGAGGCTGAGGCAGGCAGATCACTTGAGGTCAGGAGTTCAAGACCAGCCTGGCCAACATAGTGAAACCCTGTCTTTAAAAAAAAAAATTCACAGGTCAACTTGCTGTAAAACTTTTTTTGGACCTCATTAAATGATATTTAATATTAAGTTTTGCTTACCCAGTCTGTTTTATGTAATGCTATATATTTTATTTTAGATTTATTTTAAAAATTATTTTAATCTATGTAAATGTTTTGTAACAGTAACATACCTAGAGTTTTGTCATTATTCTAACACAGGTTAAAATTTGTTTTTATTTTGTAAAAACTAAATCCCTAGATAAAATCCTCTATAACTGACATTATGCCAAATATAGTTCTCTAGTGAATACAAGTTGTGTCTTCAGGTAAATATACAACTTCTGGATTTTTATACCCTTTTTTCTATTTTTAAAGCTTGAATCCTGTGAACTTTAACTTATTTATGAAAAGTGTAAATATTAGGTTGTATTTTCACATTAAAATTTTGTATCCTTTAAGGGTACTCCAAAAACAAATAGGACAAATAAACCTTCTACCCCTACAACTACTGCTCGTAAGAAAAAAGACTTGAAGAATTTTAGGAATGTGGACAGCAACCTTGCTAACCTTATAATGAATGAAATTGTGGACAAGTAAGTTTTGCCATCTAAATGTTTTATTTTATAGTTTTCATTTTTCAGTTTTACTTAGAAAACATGTCGTAAATGAAATAGATAATAAATACCTTGTTTGGTTTACATAATTTTTATGATTGTTTTCAATGATTACAAATGTAGAAAATTATTATTGATTTAACTATAGTTTAACAGTTACATAAAATAACTGTATGTCTTAGGGCTTAGGCTTTATCTTGTAATAACTGGGTCCTATTTTTATTATAGAACTAACTGAGGTCTTGTTTCTTAGTGGAACAGCTGTTAAATTTGATGATATAGCTGGTCAAGACTTGGCAAAGCAAGCACTGCAAGAAATCGTTATTCTTCCTTCTCTAAGGCCTGAGGTAAGAACTTTATATTATCATTTTCTATAATACCATCTATTACTGAATCCATAGTAGTAGTAGTAAAGAAATATTTGGGCTATACTAGAATAATTCATATAAAGTAACAGTAGATTTAATGTTTTTAAAAAGGCGAAACATTAACAATTGTTGTTGAAAAGTTATTATAGACTAGGAAAATGGATATGAGTTCCTAATTTCCAATCCTTTTTTATTTTTAGGAAAAGTGGGTAATATGGTGTAATTTTGTTTTGTTTTGGAGACGGAGTCTCACTCACTGTGTCGCCCAGGCTGGAGTGCAGTGGCATGATCTTGATTCTGCAACTTCTGCCTCTAGGATTCAAGCAATTCTCTTGCTTCAGCCTCCTGAGTAGCTGGGATTATAGGCATCTGCCACTATGCCTGGCTAATTTTCGTATATTAGTAGAGATGGGGTTTCACTACGTTGGTCAGGCTGGTCTCAAACACCTGACTTCAAGTGATCCAACCGTCTTGGCCTCCCAAAGTGTTGGGATTGCAAGTGTGAGCCACTGCATCCAGCCAAATTTTGATACCAGGATGAGACATTTAAAATTAAGAGAAAGTACAAAAATCACCCTAGCGTGGTGGTGCATGCTTGTAGTCCCAGCTACTGGGGAGGCTGAGGCAGGAGAATCTCTTGAACCAGGAGGCAGAGGTTGCAGTGAGCCGAGAGGGCACCACTGCACTTCAGCCTGGGTGATGGAGCGAGACTCTATCTCAAAAATAAAAATAAATAAAATTAAGGAAATCTGGCAGGTAGTACCCCCTGACACAATGAATTTTCCCAGAGTTGGATTGCTTGGGAATGCAGCCCAAAGTGTGTGGTAAACTCCATCTAAGGCTGAATACCAGCGTGAGACTGATAACAAGTACTTTATGGAAAAGTTTTTCTAAGATTATTTTTAAAAAGAAAGAAATTGTACTGGAAAAAAGAATTAAGGCAGAATAATTCTTTATAAGTCTGAAGAACTTTTTTTTTTTGAGACAGAGTTTTGTTCTTGTTGCCCATGCTGGAGTACAGTGGTGCGATCTTGGCTCACTGCAACCTCTTCCTTCTGGGTTCAAGTGATTCTCGTGCCTCAGCCTCCCAAGTAGCTGGGACTACAGGTGTGCACCACCACACCCGGCTAATTTTTGTATTTTTAGTAGAGACAGGGTTTCACTATGTTGGCCAGGCTGGTCTCAAACTCCTGGGCTCAGGTTATCTGCCTGCCTTGGCCTCTCAAAGTGCTGGGATTACAGGGAGGGGCCCCTGCGCCTGGCCTGAAGAACAATTTTTATAAGAATTATTTTTAAGTATATTAAGTCATCAAAGTAGGTAGAGCCATTAAATGATGGTTAGGAACCTAATCTTCCATCCCATATTTTATAACTCATTAAGGAATATAGGTAGTCTTGCAGTTGATAATAAATATTTGGTTTTCCATAGTTAGCACCGTTTTAAATGTTTCCAATTCACAGATGTTGTATTTAGTGCTGTTCCAGTAGTATTGCAAAAAATAAATCTGGGTCATAGTTATTTCACTGTTAACATTAAAATCTTAAACAGACCTATCTGCAACATCTAGTGGAAATATAATTGTGTGGCACATGGTGGTAGGTGCATTATTAAATGAATGTGCAAAGGTTGTATGGCTGTATTTTTCCATAGTCTAGTTATTTACATACTACCTTCATGGTGTTTATCACTTGTGAGTGAGTACAAACTGTACTAGAACTTACTGAATATTTTTCAAGTCTATTTTACTTATTACTCATTCTAAGTACATAAAATCACTGGTTTGATATGCTAGTTAGGTTTTTGCTAATACCCAATAAAATAATGAGAGAATTATTAAAATAGCATTTGCCATTATGTGAACTGGATTTATGTCATGTACCCCCTCAGGTCACACTTTGGGAAACATATCTTATATGTTGAGCTAACATTTTGCTGGAGTTATATAAGAGTAATAAATGCTGTAGACTAAATATTGGGGAGAAAAAAGCTTGCTGAAGGAGGATTTACATAATTATAGACCTGAAAAGGATCTTAGCAGTCATCTGGTCCATTAATTGATAAAGAAACTAGTCCTAAGAGCTAAAGAGACTTGCTCAAGATTTCAGTTAAGTGGTGGACCTAGGAAATAAGTTTCTAAAATTAGAACTGCCTCTTCAGTGCTATAGCTGCCATCTAATTCTTATATGTGGGTTTTAGCATTTATTAAGGGACATGCTTTTTAGGGTAGAAAATGTATCTAAAATTGTGAAGGTAATACTAAGGAAATATTTAGGCTATGCTAGGAAAGTCATTCAGCTTTTGCTTTACCCAGGCCTGTAGGGAACATATCTAAAATAGTAAGTAACATGTGAATTTCAATTTAGGCATATTTTCATGGTAGTGACATAGTGTGCAGTTAAAAAGCTAGAATAACGTACAAATGGCAGTTGCGGGTTACTTCAAATGAGGTTGAATAACCTGACCTCAGGAGGGGCAGAAACCTTAGTAAACTTAGTACATTGAGACATAAGGAAGAGCAGGATCTGTGATATAGCTGGGTCTCAAGGTTCATATCTTGGTACACACTTGTCTGTACCTCACCACATCTGCCAGATAGAACATTTTTTTCCTTCTAGTTCAGATTTCCAAGAAAGGGATATTACTGCCCTAGCTTAACTTTTCACAATAGACTCACAAAATGAATCATGTTAAACCTATGAATGGGTAAGACTTATCCCATCTTCAGCAAAGTCTCAGGATACAAAATCAATGTGCAAAAATCACAAGCATTTCTATACACCAATAACAGACTTAAAGAGAGTCAAATCAAGAACGAACTGCCATGCATAATTGCTACAAAGAGAATAAAATACCTAGGAATACAACTAACAAGGAACGTAATGGACCTCTTCAAGAACTGCAAACCGCTGCTCAATGAAATAAGAGAGGACACAAACAGATGGAGAAACATTCCATGTTCATGGTTAGGAAGATTCAATATTGTGAAAATGGTGATACTGCCCAAAGTAATTTACAGATTCCACGCTATCCCCATCAAGCTACCAATGACCTTCTTCACAGAACTGGAAAAAACCACCTTAAACTTCATACGGAACCAAAAGAGAGCCCACATAACCAAGTCAATTCTAAGCAAAAAGAACAAAGCGGGAGGCATCACACTACCGGACTTCAAACTGTACTACAAGGCTACAGTAATCAAAACAGGGTGGTACTGGTAGCAAAACAGAGATATAAACCAATGGAACAGAACAGAGGCGTCGGAGGCAACACCACACATCTACAACCATCTGATCTTTGACAAACCTGACAAAAACAAGAAATGGGGAAAAGAGTCCCTGTTTAATAAATGGTGTTGGGAAAACTGGCTAGCCATGTGCAGAAAGCAGAAACTGGACCCCTTCCTTATACCTTACACTAAAATTAACTCCAGATGGATTAAAGACTTAAACATAAGACCTAACACCATAAAAACCCTAAAAGAAAATTTAGGCAAAACCATTCAGGACACAGGTGTAGGCAAGGACTTCATGACCAAAACACCAAAAACATTGGCAACAAAAGCCAAAATAGACAAATGGGACCTAATCAAACTCCACAGCTTCTGCACAGCAAAAGAAACAGTCATTAGAGTGAACCGTCAACCAACAGAATGGGAAAAAATTTTTGCAGCCTCCCCATCTGACAAAGGGCTGATAGCCAGAATTTACAAAGAACTAAAACAGATCTACAAGAAAAAAACAAACAAGCCCATTCAAAAGTGGGCGAAGGATATGAACAGACACTTTACAAAAGAAGACATACATGAGGCCAACAAACATATGAAAAAATGCTCATCATCACTGGTCATTAGAGAAATGCAAATCAAAACTACATTGAGGTACCATCTCACGCCAGTTAGAATGGCGATCATTAAAATATCTGAAGACAACAGATGCTGGAGAGGATGTGAAGAAATAGGAACACTTTTACTCTGTTGGTGGGAGTGTAAATTAGTTCAACCATTGTGGAAGACAGTGTGGTGATTCCTGAAGGACCTAGAAATAGAAATTCCATTTGACCCAGCAATCCCATTACTGGGTATATATCCAAAGGAATATAAATCATTCTACTATAAGGACACATGCACATGAATGCTCATTGCAGCACAGTTTACAATAGCAAAGACCTGGAACCAACCCAAATGCCCATCAATGATAGACTAGACAGGGAAAATGTGTCACATATACACCATGGAATATTATGCAGCCATCAAAAACGATGAGTTCGTGTCCTTTGTAGGGACATGGATAAACCTGGAAACCATCAATCTCAGCAAACTGACACAAGAACAGAAAATCAAACACCGCATGTTCTCACTCATAGGTGGGTGTTGAACAATGAGAACACATGAACACAGGGAGGGGAGCACTACACACTGGGGTCTGTTGGGGGGAAATAGGGGAGGGACAGCAGGGGGTGGGGAGTTGGGGAGAGATAGCATGGGGAGAAATGCCAGATACAGGTGAAGGGGGAAGGAAGGCAGCAAATCACACTGCCACGTGTGTACCTGAGCAACAATCTTGCATGTTTTTCACATGTACCCCAAAACCTAAAATGCAATAAAAAATAATAAATAATAAATAAAGACTTATCCCATAACATGCCTCCATTGTGCAAAAAAAAAATCAGCTTTATTTCTGATTCCCCATGGTAGGAAGCTTGCATGGACCACAGCAGAGACATTGTTAGGTTAGATCAGGAAGGTGGGTGGCAGACATTCTTGGGTATACTGGAATTTTTATTTTATTGCAGAAACATAGAATCATAATTAGTCATCTAACACTAAAACTTGTTTTAAGCAGATAATACTAAAGATACTCACTTGAGTTAGATTGTTCTCAGAATTACTTAAAACAAGTGCTTTAATTCTTGCTCATTCATGAAGCCATAGCCCTGGAAGGGGATATTCAAAACTTCTCCATCTCCCTTCAATCTCATAGGACCATGTTTTTAATTATATTTTAACATTAAATATAATTTTATAAAGTTGCAAATATTAATCCTTGGAAAAAAACTCAAACTATACAGCAGAAAATAAAACATCTTCTCACCCAAAAGCAGGACTACATTTTAAAGTATACTACAGTGATCTGTCTAAATATTTTTCTCAAATATTTTACAAAGAAAGCATATATTCTTCTGTCTTTATTTCATAGATCTCTTCTATATCCTGTGCAGCTTGTCTATCATTTTCAGCTTTATATTTCTTATTTTGTTCTTTTCCTGCTTAAATGTGATGCTTTGAGATTTATCGAAGAATGTGATTGTTCTCCGGTTTTAAAAAGCTCTCCTCTGTCTACTAAAATTTCCATGAATTTCTCTCTATTTTTTTTTTAATTGAGACAGAGTCTTGCTGTGTTTCCTACGCTGGCCTCAAACTCCTAGGCTTGAGCAATCCTCCTGTCTCAGCCTCCCAAGTAGCTGAGATTACAAAAATTTCCATGAGTTTGTAAATATGATGTTATCTTTCATATACCAGCTTAAACATAAGCCTTTTTTCTTTCAAAAATTGTAGAACTTGCCCTGAATAATAATCTTATAAAGACATTTCTTAATTTTTGTTTCCTTTTCAAATCTATTAACTTGTATGTCATAGTAAATGAACCCTTAGCTCCATCATACCGCACACCTCCTACTCCTGTCCTCCCACTTTTTCTCGCTCAGGCTGGAGTGCAGTGAATATTTAGTGCTTTTAAATATTATTCACTACCAAGCCAAGTAGTGTACTATTTTTCCCTTGTATAGCCTTTTTTCCCCTAGAGTAAATAATTGTGTTTTTTTTTTCATTTTCATCTTATTGATTGATAATTCTTTTTCTTTTTTCTTTCTTTTTTTTTCTAACTAGAATATCCAGCTTATGATAATTCTTCTGTTCCATTTCAATCTAATTTCCACATGGCCAAACCAATCTAAAAACCTGTTAACTCAGGTCTTTTTTTTTTTTTTTTTCCAGAATACCTTTTCCTGGAACCACCTTCTTCTGTTCATTCAAGACCAGATGCTCTCTATGCCTCTTTCAAAGTGGTTGTTCTCTGATCTGTCTTCACTACCATCATGAGAATTTCCTTTTCCTTTTTTCCTGTCTTTCTTATCTCCTGTTTTTTAATTCCATATTTTCCATTTTCGTGATTTATTTTCTCATTTTGATGGCTACATCTTCCAGTAACAGAAAAGGCATGTGTGAGGGAATTTTTTGAGATTCTATACTTTTGAAAACATCTTTATTCTGCTGTCTTCTCTTATTAATAATTTGACTGGATGTCAAGATTTAAGTTGGAAACTATTTTCCCTTAGTATTATGAAGGCATTATCTATTGTCTTCTAGCTTTCAGTATTACTTTGTATTAGAGACAAAAGGTCAGGAATCAGGATAGCATTGGACTTCTTATTTCTATTTCCCAAAGCTTTTTGGATCTTCTCTTTATCCTCCTCTTCTGATATTTTACAATGATATACTTCATGCATTTTCTTTTTCTTTTTCCCTCTTATACATTCTTTCTTTCTTTGCCTCCCTCCCTTCTTTCCTCCCTTCTCCCTCTCTCCCTTCCCATCCTTCCCTCTCCTCCCTTCCCTTTCCTCCCCGTCCCCTCCCTCCCTCCCTCCCTTCCTTCCTTTCTTCCTTCCGCCCTCCCTGTTTTCACAAGGAATCTTACTCTTGTCACCCAGACTGGAGTACAGTGGTACAATCTCAGCTCACTGCAACATCCATCTCCCAGGTTCAAGCTTTTCTCCTACCTCAGCCTCCCAAGTAGCTGTGATTACAGGCATCTGCCACCACATCTGGCCATGTTGCCTAGGCTGATCTTGAACTCCTGACCTCAGGTGATCCGCCCTCCTTGGCCTCCCAGAGTGCTGGGATTATAGGCATGAGCCACCGTGCCTGGCCCTTTTCGTATTTCATAGATGCAATATATTTTACGTCTCTAAGAGCTTTAATGAAGTTTTCTTCTGTTTACCATATTATCTGTTTCTTCCAGATTCCTCCTTTTTTCTTTTTGCCTTAAGCTCTTTTCATGTTGGAAGTTTCTCTCAATTGTATGGTTATTCTGGTTGTCCACTTATATTACCATGGAATAATAAAAAAGTTGATTAGGACTCTGTGCTGTAAATAAGTAAAGATTGGTGCTAGTGAGAGCCCATTAATCACAGGATGATCAAGCAGCAAGCCTACTGTTTATTTAGATTTCTCCAAATGACTGTAGCTGTCAGTCTTTTTTTATGGGGTTATTTAGCTTCTCTAGAAAAGAATTTTCTAGTCTCTTACTTGGAGAATACAAGTTTGACTATTGGTGTTCCAGAAAATGGGTGGGAGGAGAGGACTTTGTTTTCTGTTAGTTTGAGCCATGTGAAAATTACTGGGTTTTGTTTTGTTTTGTTTGTTTTGAGACAGAGTCTGACTGTATTGTCGAGGCTGGAGTGCCTTGGCATGATCTTGGCTCACTGCAACCTTTGCCTCCCAGGTTCCAGCAATTCTCATGCCTCAGCCTCCCAAGTAGCTGGGATTAGAGGCACATGCCACCACACTTGGGTAATTTTTGTATTTTTAGTAAGAGATGGTTTTGCCATGTTGGCCAGGCTGGTCTCAAACTCCTGACCTCAGGTGATCCACCTGCCTCAGCCCCCCACAAAGTGCTGGGATTACAGGCATGAGCCACTGCACCTGACCTGAAATTACTGTTTTTATAGGTCAAAAACAGTTGAAGGCTCAGCATGGTGGCTCACGCCTACAATCCCAGCACTTTCAGAGGCCAAGGCAGGAAGATTGCTTGAGCCCAGGAATTCGAGACCAGCCTGGGCAACGTAGTGAGGTCCCAGCTATATATATATATTTTTTAAAAAGTTGAATATCTTTCTTTGCAGGTAACATAATTGTGTATGTAGAAAATCCCAAAGAACGGAAAAAAGAGCTCCCAAGAACTAATAAGTGATTATGACAAGGTGTAGAATACAAAGTTAATATACAAAAGTCAATTGCTTTTTCATATGCCAGCAGTGAACAACTGGAATTTGAAATTAAAATACAATACCATTCATATTAACACTAATGAAATACTTAAGTATAATTCTAACAAAGTGGCCGGCCATGGTGGCTCATGCCTGTAATCTCACCCCTTTGGGAGGCCAAGGTGGGTGGATCACCCAGGGTCAGGAGTTCAAGACCAGCCTGGCCAACATGGAGAAACCGTATTTCTACTAAAAATACAAAAATAAATTAGCCAGGCTTGGTGGCACGTGCCTGTAATCCCAGCTACTTGGGAGACTGAGGCAGGAGAATCGCTTGAATCTGGAAGGTGGAGGTTCCAATGAGCTGAGGTGGCACCATTGCACGCTAGCTTGGGTAACAAGAACGAAACTGTCTCAAAAAAAAAATTCTAACAAAGTTTGTTGTAGAAGGTCTATATGAGAAAAATTATAACACTCATGAAAGAAATCAAAGAGCTAAGTAAATTAAGAGATATTCCAAGTAAATAGATAGGGAGACTAAATATAATTGAGATGTCAGTTCTTCCCAGGTTCATATATAGATTCAGTGCAGTCCCAATCAAAACCCAGACAGTTATTTTGTGGATACTGACAAACTAATTAAAGTTTATATGAAAAGGCAAAAGACCCAAAACAGCCAATACAGTATTGAAGAAGAAAGTTGGAGAACTGAAACTACCCAACTTCAAGACTTACTGTAAAGCTACATTAATCAAGACAGCATGTCATTGGCAAAAGAATAGACAAATCAATAGAACTGGACAGAGAGCCTAGAAATCAACCCACACAGGTAAAGTCAACTGATCCTAGGCAGAGGAACAAAGACAATTCAATAGAGAAAATAGCTTTTTCAACAAATGGTATGGGAAAACTGGACATCCACATGCAAAAAAAATTAATCTAGATGGCCCGGCATGGTGGCTCACCAGCTAATTCCAGCACTTTGGGATGCCAAGTCGGGTGGATCACGAGGTCAAGAGTTCAAGACCAGCCTGGCCAACATGGTGAAACCCCGTCTCTACTAAAGATACAAAAAATTATTTGGGTGTGGTGGCACATGCCAAGCTACTTGGAAGGCTGAGGCAGGAGAATTGCTTGAACCCAGGAGGCAGAGGTCACAATGAGTCAAGATCGTGCCATTGCACTCCAGCTTAGGCAATAGGGTAAGATTCTGTCTCAAAAAAAAAAATTAAAAAAAATTAATCTAGACACAGACCTGGCAACTTTCACAAAAGGTAACTTAAATGGATCATAGACCTGAATGTAACATGTTAACTGAAACTTCTGGAGGATAACATAGGAGAAAAAGTTTGGTTTGGCAGTGACTTCCCAGGTACAATACCAAAACATGATCCTTGAAAGAAAAAATAAGTACATTGAACTTTGAATTAAAAACTTCTGCTCTGGCTGGTCGCGGTGGCTCACACCTGTAATCCCAGCACTTTGGGAGGCCGAGGTGGGCCGATCACAAGGTCAAGAGATTGAGACCATCTTGGCCAACATGGTGAAACCTCATCTCTACTAAAAATAGAAAAATTAGCCAGGTGTCGTAGCGCAAGACTGTGGTCCCAGCTACTTGGGAGGCTGAGGTGGAAGAATTGCTTGAATGTAGGAGGCGGAAGTTGCACTGAGCCGAGATTGCACCACTGCACTCCAGCCTGGTGACAGAGCAAGACTCTGTCTCCAGGAAAAAAAAAAAAACTTCTGCTCTGTGTAAGATGCCATTAAGAGAATGAAAAGACAAGCAACAGAATGGGAGACTTTACAAAATTCATTATCTGATAAAGGACCAGTCAGTATCCATAATACACAAAGAACTTTTAAAACTCAACAATAAGAAAAGATACAACCCAGTTAGGCCGGGTGTGGTGCCTCACGCCTGTAATCCAAGCACTTTGGAGGCCAAGGCGGGCGGATCACCTGAGGTTAGGAGTTCAAGACCAGCCTGACCAACAAGGTGAAACTCCGTCTTTAAAAAAAAAAAAAAAAAGATACAACCCAGTTAATAAATGGGCAAAATATCTGAACAGACACCTCACCAAGGAAGGTAGATAAATGACAAACAAGGATATGAATATATGCTCAACATCATGTCATTGGGGAAATTGCACATTAAAACAACAGTAAGTTATCCCACACCTCTATTAGAATGGCTAAAATCTAAAACACGGACAACACCAAATTCTGGCAGGGAATTTGGTGCAGCAGAAACTTTCATTCATTGCTGATGGAAATCTAAAATAGTAGAACCATTTTGGAAGATAATTTGACAGTCTTTTACAAAACTAAAGACAGTTTGACAGTTTCTTACAAAACTCTTAACCGTATGGTCTTACTCCTTGGTATTTGCCCAAATAAGTTTAAAATGTACATCCACTCAAAAACCTGCACATGAATGTTTCTAGCAGCATTATTCATAGTTGCCAAAATTTGGAAGCAATCAAGTCATCCATAAGTAGGTGAATGGATAAACAGACTGTGATATAGCCGTGTAATGGAGTATTATTCAGCAATTTAAAAAATGATCTATCAAGCCAGAAAAAAACATGGAGGAACCATAAATGCATATTGCTAAATGAAAGAAGCCAATCTGAAAAGGCTACATACTGTAGAATTCTGACCATATGATGTTTTGGAAAAGGCAAAACTGTGGAGACAGTAAATAGATGAGTGGTTGCCAAGAAAGGCAGGGAGAGAGGAATAGGTGGAGCACAGTGGATTTTTAGGGCAGCGAAACTATTCTTTATGATAATGTAATGGTAGATACGTGTCATTATACCTTTGTCAAAACCCATAGAATGCCAAACATAAGAGTGAACTTTACTGTAAACTATGGACTTCAGTTAATAATATATCATTTTTTCATTAGTACTACACTAATACAAGATATTCAGATTAGGGAAAATTGGAAAGGAATGAGAGGTTATATGAGAACTCTGTACTTTCTGCTCAATTTTCTGCCAGCGTAAAATCACTGAAAAAAATACTTTTTTCTTTAAGTTGGATATTAGCCATTTCATATGATTCAACTTAAAAGTACGTACACTTTCACTGTTATTTAATAAGTGTAGGTGAGGTGTTTTCAGTCTGGTCCATCCTTGACTTCTGTCATGCCTAGTGTCTCTAAGTCTGGAGACTCTAACTTACTTTTTTAGAGAACAAAACTCCTGCCTCCTGCTTTGGTGGTGGTTGGTACCTGCTTGACTGCCTTTGGTGGGGAGTTTCTCATACCAGCTTTCAGTCAGTTCCTCTGTTTTTGGCTGCCTGCCTTACTACTGCTTTCTGTGGTGCCTGATGCCTCCAATTCTTGAACCTTCCTGAGAATTTTGTTCACATCCTTCTTGTATCTAGGTATCCCTTCACAAGTAGACGTTTTAAGCTCTGCTAAATGATTTACCACACTTTATCAGTTCTCCATTTTATGGGAATTTATTGTGTTATCTCCTTTTCTATTTTTGTTTGGAAGATTTATATATTTTTTATTCATTTAGTACTATTTTGGTGCGATTTCTAAGTAGAGAAACATGCCTGTGTTCAATTTGTCTTGTTTAAGCAGTCTGCTTTCAATATTATCACAAGGGAGTTGGTTTTATTTCATTTTGTTTTATTTTTTTGAGACAGGGTCTCACTCTGTCAGCAAGGCTGGAGTATAGTGGCGAGATCAAAGCTCACTGCACCCTTCGCCTCCCAAGCTCAAGTAATCCTCCCGCCTCAGCCTCCTGAGTAGCTGGGAGCAGAGGCAATCCAGCACACCCAGCTAATTTTTTAATTTTTTGTAGAAGCAGAGTCTCTCTATGTTGCCCAGGCTGGTCTTGAACTCTTGGGCTCACATGATCCTCCTGTCTTGGCCCCCTAAAGTGCTGGGATTATAGGTGTGAGTCACCACACCCAGCTGTTTTTAATTATTACACTAATTTATGATTATGTGTTTCCTTTAAAATTGTGGGCAGCTTCGTTTGGGAGGACGCTACTGAAAAGGATGCTTTTTAGGTGACACATAGTTCTTAAAATGTCTCTAGAATCATAGTTGTAAACTAAAGTATTTATTTTTAAGTTGTTCACAGGGCTTAGAGCTCCTGCCAGAGGACTGTTACTCTTTGGTCCACCTGGGAATGGGAAGACAATGCTGGTAAGAGTTCTCTTCAAATTTGAGTTTTCTATTGACATATTTGGGGTAATATGAAAAAAGAAACTTCATCTTGTCCCTGAGTCTGTTATTTATGATTTGCTTTTTGCTATGATACATTTTTGTTTGTTTGTTTTTGAGTGATCTCAGTTCACTACAACCTCCGCCTCCTAGGTTCAAGCAATTTTTGTGCCTCACCCTCCTGAGTAGCTCGGATTATGGGCACACGCCACCACGCCTGTCTAATTTATGTATTTTTGGTAGAGACAGGATTTCGCCATGTTGGCTAGGCTGGTCTCAAACTCTGGGCCTCAAGCAGTCCTCTCACCTGGGCCTCCCAAAGTGCTAGGATTACAGGCATGAGCCACTGCACCTGGCTGATAGACTTCTTTTAAGTTTTTCAACTACTTTTCAATGTAGAAGTAGATGGAAAACCATATGTATTATCTCAGTAGTGTGTTTTTGGTTGGTTAAATTTGACAGTGTAATTGTCATTATTTTTTGTAAATTAAATATTAAAATTTTTACTTTGGAAGAGTTTGCTTTACTATATTGAGTGTCTTTCTTGATTTTTGCTTCTACTATCATAACAACTTTATTTAAATAATCAGTATGTTATAGCTTTTTTTTTTTTGGTTATAAAGAGCTTCATTATCAATGCAAAAGCTTTTTTTTAAATTTTTTTTTTAAGTATTCTTTTGCTAGAAGTTTTTTATCAGGATCTGGATACCTCTTTCCTCTGCATAGCTCTTCTGGATGGAAAAAACTAACAGGGAAAGAGTAACTTTTCCTAAGATGTTTGTCTTTCTCAAAGCAGTATCTTTGTATAAGAAGAGAGGAGAGTAACACTCTCTTTTCTTTAAATTTCTCTCATTATCTCTCAGGAAGATGGTAGAAAAAGCACAGCTCTTTCTGCAATCTGTCCTCATTGCTGAGAAGGAAACACATTGATTGCCATATATTGGGGATTGTATCATACCTTACATTTTAATTTTTTTGTGCCCCTCCCCCCTCCACATTTTTATTTTTTAATAATTTTTTTTCTAGACAGAGTCTTGCTCTGTCATCCAAGCTGGAGTACAGAGATGTGATCTTGGCTCACTGCCATCTCTTCCTCCTGGGTTCAAGTAATTCTGTCACCTCAGCCTCCCAGATAGCTGGAATTACAGGTGTGTGCCACCACGCCTGACTAATTTTTGTATTTTTGGTAGAGACAGGGTTTCACCATGTTGGCCAGGCTGGTCTCAAACTCTTGGCCTCAACTGATCTGCCCGCCTCAGCCTCCCAAAGTGCTGGGATTACAGTCGTGAACCACTGCACCCGGTGCATAGCTTAAATTTTTAGAGAATCTTTTCTAGTACTTAAATCGATAAATATGGTTATCTTTTAAAAGCAAGACATGAACTAATTTAATATTTGCTCTTGTGATTTTTAAAGGCTAAAGCAGTAGCTGCAGAATCGAATGCAACCTTCTTTAATATAAGTGCTGCAAGTTTAACTTCAAAATATGTAAGTACTGTTTCCTGTATTGTCATATTTTAAGTTACTGTCTAAAAGTTGCTGTGTTAACTATAAATGGTAATATTTCATGAAAATATTTTTCTAGGAGTTTTATATCTGTTATTAACATATGATTAATATCAATCTTCAGAGTAGAAAGTTACTGTACATTTGTGTTGTCAAATATTGTATTAGTTTACTGGGACCATTTAATAAAATATCCTAAACTGGCTGGCTTAAACATCAGCAATTTATTTTCTCATAGTTGTGGAAGCTAGAAGTCCAAGATCAGTCAAAATGTTGGCAGATTATTTCCTTCTGAGGGCTGTGAGGGAAAATGTATGTTGCATGCCTCTCTTCTAGCTTCTAGTGGCTTGCTGGTAATCTTTTGCATTCCTTGGCTTGTAGATGCATCCCTCTCATCTCGGTTTTTATATTCACATGGCATTCTCCCTTTATCTGTCTCTGTGTCCAAATTTCCCCTGTAGATTAGGGCCCCCCTAATTATCTCAATTTAACTTGGTCATCAGCAATGTTACAGCCTTTCCTGACTCTCCAAATTATTCCCCCCCATTATCCTCTTAGCACCACTTGTACCTCTTTGTCATACTCATTGAAGTTGAAATTCATATTCATTGACATGATTATTTTAGTTGTATCTGATATCACTGTCACTTCCACTAGAAGATGGTCTCCATGCGGGCAGAGACTATTGCCATGTGTTCTTCACTTCCATTTTCAGTATCTGGCAGTGAGTAGGTACTGAATACATACTTGTGGAATAAATAATCTTATGATGTATAGATATTATTCTCATATCTCTGTTAATTAGGAAATTATAGAGAAGTTCAGTGATCTGCTCAGGATCTCATAAGGAAGTGGGAAACTAGGATTTGAGCTCCAATGAATGTGGCCTTTCATTAAAAATATTACAGCAACCATTCTCTTATCCATACTTGTTTCAAGAGTATTGTTTCATCTTCATGTTTCCAGAAACAACGTAACATTCATGATCTTAACCTTTAATTTTGATAATACCTAAATATCTTGAAGCAAGTTTGCTTTTAAGAAAGTTGAAGCTGGGTGTGGTGGCTCAGGCCTATAATCCCAGCACTTTGGAGGCTGAGGCAGGTGGATCACTTGGGCTCAGGAGTTTGAGACCAAGTTGGGCAACATGGCAAAACCCTGTCTCTACCAGAAATATAAAAAATTAGTTGGGCATGGTGCCATGTGCCTGTGGTCTCAGCTACTCAGGAGACTGATGTGGGAGGATCACTTGAGCCTGGGAGGTGGAGTTTGCTGTGAGCCAAGACATCATGCTACTGCACTCCAGCCTGGGCGACAGAGTGAGATCCCATCTCAAAAAAAGAAGAGAGAAAAGAAAAAGAAAATTGAAATGTCTGGTCTGTCATTTTGGCAGTTCTAGCTAATACAATTTTTTTCTAACTAAAATGTACTTTTTCTAAGTTTTAATGTACTTGATTTAACAAAATTCTAGTTGTCTTTTATGAGGTAGCCTTTCAAATATATAGGAACTTAATGTTATATCTGCTTCCCCCCAGCCCCCAGAATAGTTGTTATTATCTTAGTTGCCTTCTGTGGTCTCATGCCAGTTTGTCAGTATGCTCAGAGGATGATAAGAATTGAATATTTTACCTCAGATGTGACCTGACTTTGAAGACTTAAAAAGAAACCATTGGATAATATTATATAGATGTTCTGTCTCTTACGATATATCCTGAGAAAGCTTTTGGGAGGAACTGCATCAAAGGCATGGACAACATTTGTGTTATTAAAATACCTAGATTAGTTTCCACAAAAAATCAGTTGCATATGTATCTTAACATGTTGTATTATTGTTTAACCTTGTTTATTGAATAACTTACATGTAGAAAAGTATAGCATAAGTATACAGCTCAGTGGATTACCACAAAGCAAATATACTTTCATAGTCACCACCCAGGTCAAGAAATAAATTGTTACTTGTGCCCCCGAAATCCCTCCAGACACTCCACCATCTTTATCCACTCAATTCTCTCCCCCAAAACCACTAGACTACTAACATCATAGACAAAACTAGCATGCCTTTGAACTTTATATAAATCTAATCACATAGGATTTTGCGTGTATGTGCATTTTCTTTCATCAGCATTATATTTGTGAGATTTATCCAGATTGTTGCAAGTAGTTGTAGCTGTGCTTTTTTACACAAATAGATTTAATTTTTATATTTTTCTTATATTTTCAAACTGTTAATTAACCTGCTTTTAATTGATCATTAAAAAAAAAAATAACATTTGCATAGTTCTTGCCAGTTTATAGTTTTTCCACACAGTTTCAACATGTTTGTAAAGTTTGGTGTTCAGTGCATCAGTATGCTACTAGATTTAAAAATTAGGGGAAAAAAATCAGATAAGTTAATAAAGTGATATTTCTCTTGTATTATCTCTGCTAAGTCAAATATTTTGTAAGTTTCTTTAAATATTTTAATAAATCATAGTACTTAAAATGTTCTCAATGTTTAAAGTAGTTAGATCACATTTTACTTCCTATTTGAAATTTTACAAGTCATTATTCTATTTATTAATTTATTTTTTGAGACAGGATCTTGTTCTGTTGCCCAAGCTAGAGTGCAGTGGCATGATCATGGCTCACTGCAGCCTCAACCTCCTGGGCTCCAGTGATCCTCACACTTTAGCATCCTAAGTAGCTGGTACTATAGGCGCATTCCACCATGCCCAGCTAATTTCAAAAAAATTTTTGGAGCTGGGTGCAGTGGCGTATACCTGTAATCCCAGCACTGTAGGAGGCCGAGGTGGGCAAATCATGAGGTCAGGAGTTTGAGACCAGCCTGGCTGACATAGTGAAACCCTGTCTCTACTAAAACTCCAAACGTGGTGACAGGTGCCTATAATCCCAGCTACTCAGGAGGCTGAGGCAGGAGAAGTGCTTGAACCCAGGAGGCCAAGGTTGCAGTAAGCTGAGATTGTGTCCCTGCACTCCAGCCTGGGCAACAGTGTGAGAAACTGTCTCAAAAAAAAAAAAATTGTTGTAGTGACGAGGTGTGACTATGTTGCCAGGGCTGGTCTCAAACTTCTGGGCTCTAATGATCCTCCCATCTCAGCCTCCCAAAGTGCTAGGATTACAGGCATGAGTCACTGTGCCTGGTCTTTAAGTTGTTATTAACGCATGTTTACCCACATTATGCATTTGGTATAATGGAAAGCATTGTCGTGGAAGTTAGGAGATAGGGATTCTAGGCTAGCTTTTTTTTTCTTGAGACAAGGTCTCACTCTTATGCCCAGGCTGAAGTGCAGTGGTGTGATCTCAGCTCACTGCAACTTCCGCCTTCTGGGTTCAAGCGATTCTCCTGCCTCAGCCTCAGGTAGCTGGGATTACAGTCATGCACTGCTATGCCCAGCTAGATTTTACATTTTTAGTAGAGATAGGATTTTGCCATATTGACCAGCTAGTCTTGAACTCCTGACCTCAGGTGATCCACCCGCCTTGGCCTCCCAAGGTACTGGGATTACAGGAGTGAGCCACTGTGCCTGGCCTCTAGCCTAACTTTTACATCCTGAACTGGCCTTAAGAAAGTATCACTTTAGGCCTGTTTCATCTTATAAATGTTAATGTCATAAGAGGTGATCTTTTGAGATTTCTTTCAGCTCTGAGAATATTTTGATTATTCTAAATCTGGGCCATTTCTTTTGTTCGTTTTTAAGTTAAATTTTCAATAAAAAGAATAAATGCCACCTAGAGGACAGAAACATTTTTATAGTAGATTGTCATAGACCTCATGACTCTTTCATTAATTTGGTGCATAAAATGGCCTTTGTATGCTGTCAGCACCTGGGAATGTCTCAGTGAGTGTTCATAGACCTTCTGGACTATCTGGAAATGTTTTAATATTTATTGGCTAGGCACCATGGCTCATGCATCTAATCCCAGCACTTTGGGAGGGTGAGGTAGGTGGATCACCTGAGGTCAGGAGTTCAAGACCAGCCTGGCCAACATGGTGAAAACCCCGCCTCTACTAAAAATACAAACACTAGCCAGGCATGGTGGTGGGCACCTGTAATCCCAGCTACTTGGGAGGCTGAGGCATGAGAATCACTTGAACCCAGGAGGCAAAGGTTACATTGAGCCAAGATTGCACCACTTCACTCCAGACTGGGCTACAGAGCAAAACTCTGTCTCAAAAAAAAAAAAAAAAGAAAGGAATTTTGATATTTATTGATGGTGGTGTTGTGAGAATGACTTTTCAAGGTCTTCTTAATAGAGCAAATTTTGTTTAGGAGAGCACATTCCAACTTACTTGCTTCTATAAATATACCCTGTAATCTAGGGCTTAAGGAATATGTACATCATCTCTTTCTCTCCTTTAGTCTTCCTTTTTCTCACTAGTTAGATCCTTGACCGAATAGCTATTTCATTCTCAAGTCTTAGGAATGCAGGGTGAAGCAAAATAGATGAATTTTTAAAGCCCTTACCAGGCTATATGAAATCATGATCTATTTTCTAAAATTGTAAGGGACAGTTCAGTAATACTGTCTCCTTTCTCAAACCAAATCTTTGGTTATTGTAAGGAAGGGAAATTAAATTCCTGTGTGCTAGATTTTCAACATAAAATTTAAAAAACTGGAATAATGTTGCATTTTATGTGTATAACAATATAATACCTTGTTTTAGGTGGGAGAAGGAGAGAAATTGGTGAGAGCTCTTTTTGCTGTGGCTCGAGAACTTCAACCTTCTATAATTTTCATAGGTAAGAACATATTTTCCAATTAAGTTAGTTGACTATTTGTGAAATTTCCCTCTGCAAATAGGGAAGATATGATTGGAAACATTACCCAGAAGGAAGGAGTTTTAAAGAAGGGCAAGCTTAAAGACTATCTAATGAGTTTAATAGGACCCACTATATTAATAAGTACTAAACTAGATTGATCTCAGATGACTCACATAGCTTGGTTTTTAATTAAAGTCTTATACTTGTATTTCCTCTAGATGAAGTTGATAGCCTTTTGTGTGAAAGAAGAGAAGGGGAGCACGATGCTAGTAGACGCCTAAAAACTGAATTTCTAATAGAATTTGATGGTGTAAGTGTTGATGATGATATTTTTAATGTGGCAGCATTTTAGTATATATATGTATATTCCTATTAAATGGACAAGGTTAAAAATACAAATATCTTTATATTTGTTATTACTTTTCTTTTTTACTTTTCTAAATGTATTGAAAGAAGATTTTTTGCTTGTAGGTACAGTCTGCTGGAGATGACAGAGTACTTGTAATGGGTGCAACTAATAGGCCACAAGAGCTTGATGAGGCTGTTCTCAGGTAGGGAGATTTATATGGAGATACGTGCATTTATTACAGACAATATTTACTCGTGTTCATCTTATGTATTATTTTTTTATTCTCAGTTTTAAGACAATTCACTGTTTTCCTCCCGTACTATCCTCTAGCCTCGTTACCAACTAAATAATGATTTTGAGGTCAACAGCTTGATATCAGGAGAACTAGTCTAGTAAAGGTTTAGTTAAGGTTTTAGGCAGATTGGTCGGTTCTTCTGGGTTGCATTAAATCATCTTTAAACTTCAAAATCGATTCTTGCCCTCTTTTTTTGGGCTTCATGAGAAGATGATCAAAGCACGGTTCATGGAAAATGTGTTTTCTCTTCTTGTGTGTTTGAGCAAATTTATTCCCTTCATACTGGAAGAACAATTTGACTCAGCATAAAATTCTTGGGCATACTTCCCCAAGGAATTTACAGTATTGCTCCATTGTTTCTAGGATTGGCTATAGTAGTGTAAAAGTCTGAATCCAAGCTGATTTTTTCAAATTTATAAATTAATTTGATTTTTTTCTCTTTTTACTAGGTAGAATTATTAGCCATTGAAATCTGGTTATTTGAAAAGTATGTTGATCTGTATTTATTTTTCCGGAGATTTGATGTTTCTTTAAATTGATAGTTTGGAACTTCCTTTGTTTTGGGAAATTTGTTTTATTCATTTATTTATAATTTTGACTTTTATTTTAGATACAGGGGGTACATATGCAGGTTTGTTACATGGGTATATTGCACCCAGGTAGTGAGCATAGTGTGTAGTAGGTAGTTTTTCAACCCATACCTCACTCCTTTCTTCCCCCATGTAGTAGTCCACAGTGTGTATTGTTCCCATGTTTATGTCCATGTGTGCCCAATTTTTAGCTCCCACTTATGAGAACATGCACTGTTTGGTTTACTGTTTCTGCATTAATTCGCTTAGTATTAAGGCCTCCAGCTCCATCTATGTTGCTGCAAAGGACATTATTTCATTCTTTTTAATGGCTGGGTAGTATTCCATGGTGTGTATGTACCACATTTTCTTTATCCAGTCCACCATTGGTGGGTGCCTAAGTTGAATCTATGTCTGCTATTGTGAATAGTACAGCAATAAACATGAAATGCATGTCTTTTTGGTATAATGATCTATTTTCCTTTGGGTATATACCCAATAATGGGATTGCAGGGTCAAAGGTAGATCTGTTTTATGTTTTTAGAGAAATCGTCAAACTGCTTTCCACAATGACTAAACTGTACATTCCCACTAAAATATATATGCTCCATAGCCTCACCAGCATCTGTTAATTTTTTTTTTTTTTTTTTTTTTTACTTTTTCCTGCCAATATCTAGACAATATGGGATTTTTTTGCTGTTATATTAATAGCCATTCTGACTGGTGTGAGATATCTCATTGTGATTTTGATTTGAATTTTTTTGATGATTAGCAATGATGCATATTTTTTCATGTTTGTTGTCCCCTTATATGTCTTTTGAGAAATGTCTGTACATTTCCTTTTTACCTATTTTTTAATAGGGTTATTTTTAGCTTATTCAGTTGTTTGAATTCCTTATAGATTCTGGATATCAGACCTTTGTTGGATGCAATTCTGTAAGTTGTCTGTTTAGTCTGTTGATGGTTCTTTTTGCTGTGCAGAAGCTTTTTAGTTTAATTAGGTCCTACTTGTCAGTTTTTATTTTTATTGCAATTGTGGTTGAGCCAAAATTTCTTTCCAAGGCTGATGTCAAGAAGGGTATTTTCTAGTTTTCTCTTTTCTTTCTTTCTTTCTTTCTTTCTTTTTTTTTTTTTTTTTAACCAAGAGAAGCTAGTCTTTCAGGATCAGTTTTCTAGTTTTCTTCTAGCATTTTTATACTTTGAGATCTTACATTTAAATCTTTAATCCATCTTGAGTTAATTTGGATATATGGTGAAAACTAAGGGTTCAGTTTCATTTTTCTACATATTGCTAGCCAGTAATCCCCACACCATTTGTTAAATAGGGAGTCCTTTCCCCATTGCTTTTTTTTTTTTGTCAGCCTTGTCAAAGATCAGATAGCTTATAGGTGTGTGATTTTATTTCTCAATTTTCTATCCTATTCCTTTGGCCTGTGTGTCTGTTTTTATACCAGAATTATGCTGTTTGGGCTACTGTATTGTATAGTTTAAAGTCAGGTAATGTGATACTTCCAGCTTTGTTCTTTTTGCTTAGAATTGCGTTGGCTATTTTGGCTCTTTTTTGGTTCCATATGAATTTTAGAATAATTTTTTCTGCTTTTGTGAAAAATAACATTGATAGTTTGACAGGAATAGCACTGAATCTGTCAATTGCTTTGGGCAGTATGGTCATTTTACAAACAGCAATCAGGCAAGAGAAGGAAATAAAAGACATCCACATAAGAAAACAAGTCATCATACTCTCTCTCTTTTCACTGGCAATATGATTCTATGCTGAAAAAACCCTAAAAATTCTACCAAAAGGCTACTAGAACTGATAAATGATTTTACCAAGGTTTCAGGATACAAAATTAGTAGCATTTCTATATACTAATAATGTTCAGGCTAAGAGTCAAATCAAGAACACAATCCCATTTACAACAGCCACAAAGAAAATTAAATGCTGGCTGGGCACAGTGGCTCACGCCTATGTAATCCCAGCACTTTAGGAGGCTGAGGCAGGCAGATCACTTGAGGTCGTGAGTTCGAGACCAGCCTGACTGACATGGTATAATCTCCTCTCTACTAAAAATACAAAAAATTAGCCGAGTACGGTGGCGGGCACCTGTAATCCCAGCTACTCTGGAGGCTGAGGCAGAAGAATCGCTTGAACCCAGGAGGCAGAGGTTGCAGTGAGCCAAGATCACGCCATTGCACTCCAGCCTGGGTGTGACAGAGCAAGACTCCATCTCAAAAAAAAAAAAAAAAAAAAGAAAAGAAAATGAAATACCTAGGAATACAGCTGATAAAGGAGGTGAAAGAATCTCTACAAGGAAAACTGTAAAAGCACTGCTAAAATAAATCAGAGATAACACAAATAAATGGAAAAACACTCCATGCTCATGGATTGGAAGAATCAATATCGTTAAAATGGGAAATTTATTTTAAATGATATCTTAATTTTTTTCCTAGTTCATTTTTCTGTTTTCTTTTGCACATAAATTCCCTATCTGTAATTTTCTTCTTAATCCTTTTAAACTCTTAGGTCTTTTTGTTTTGTTCTGTTTTCCCAAGCCTGTTACCTTTATTTCTTACTGGGTTAGTATCTGATCTCCTTTCTGCTACGTGTTTTGTAACCCTTCTTTCCTTGGTGATTTTTTTATTTCTTACTTTCCTGACCTCTGTTACCCTAATTTTCATCTTCTGTTTTATTTCTTTGAGCATCTATATGTTTTTTCCATAAGCTCTTATATCTTACTGGGCTATTGTTTCATAGAAAACAATTTTTTTGGGGCAGGCAAATCACTTGAGGCCAAGAGTTCAAGACCAGCCTGGCCAACATAGTGAAACCCTGTCTCTGCTAAAAATACAAAAAATTAGCTGGGCGTAGTCACACACATCTGTAATCCCAACTACTTGGGAGGCTGAGAATCGCTTGAACTGGGAAGCAGAGGTTGCAGCGAGCCAAGATTGCACCACTGTACTTCAGCTTGGGCAACAGGTCTGTCTCAAACAAACAAACAAAAAAAACATCTTTTTGGTTGAGCGTCATGGTGGGTCACGCCTGTAATCCCAATACTTTGGAGGTCACATCACTTGAGGCCAGGAATTCCAGACCAGCCTTGCCAACATGGTAAAACCCCATATCTATTAAAAAAAAATCTTTTTAATTAAATTATTTCATGGAAAGATATTTGGTCATGATTTTAATTTGCCCTATGGCAAAATCTTCTTATGCTTGTTCTTCATTTTATCTAGTTTATGTTTAGTGTGTTTTGTTTGCTCTTTTGGGGACAAGTTGTTTTTTTTTTTTTTTAAATGAGCGCTGTCCTTGTTTTTCACTTTTACTTATTATTTTTCTTTGAATAAAAGGAGTTTTCTTGGAAAATTTAGTTTTGGAAGGATATTGTAGGGGAAGGGATAGGTATCTTGAGTAGTCCATGTATACAATAAACTAACATGCAGCCTCCCTCACTTACAGTGAAGCCCTACCGGATAATGAAATATATGTGTGTAAATAAAAGTTAGAGTTGATTTATTATTCTACTAAAACATATTGGTCACTGCAAGACAGTGTCTTCCCGCCAGACTGTTAGATGCCTTCTTTCAAAGAAAATTTGTCTTAGAGTTTCTTGTTCAGTCTCACTTTCTCTGCCATTCCTGTGCTGTCAGTTAGGGTTTACATGGTCTGCAGAGCCAGGCCTCATATGCTTGTTTAAACGTGGGGGGATTGGCTTTATTACCCTTCAGGGTGTGCTGTCTCTTTTTGGGGAAAAACTGCGTTCTGACAGTCATGTCCATGATCTTCCACAGCAGATCCTGTGTGTGTCTTCCTTTTCTCAGTGTAATTTTCACTGTCCTAGGCAGTTCACCTTTATGTATTTTATTCCCATAAATGTTACCTAGTTTGTTGATAAAGTTTACATTTCTGTTTCTATTATCCTTGCTGATTTTAGTTTTTTTCAGATTCAAGAAAACAGGAGAGATCTACTTATATCAGATATTTTGTTTGTTTTAAAGCATTATTGCCATTAAAAACATACATACATAAATGATTAGTTCTAAAAATACTGAATTAAGCATTTTTAAACATTAACTAGAGTTTTAAAAGAGTAACAAAAATAGATAACTACCAAAATGCATTCCAGTGCCTTCAATATTATACTTTAAAAGCTTTTTCCTGTCATTTGCTGCTTCAGCTTTAAATTCAAAATTATATTTCTAAAAGTGCTGGATTTTTTTTTTTAGGCGTTTCATCAAACGGGTATATGTGTCTTTACCAAATGAGGAGGTATGTATCTGTGTTTGAATTTTTTTTGTTTTAAAGCAGAAACAAGAACTACCATCTTGACAATATTAAGTCTTCCAATCCATGGTACACCTACTTTGGAAAACAGTTTAGTGGTTTCTTAAAAAGATAAACATAAGCTTACTGTCAAACTCAGCAATTTCACTCCTAAGAATTTACACAAGAGAAACAAAAATGTACGTTTACACAAAGACTTATATAAGAATTTTTAGAGCAGCAATATTAATAATAGCCAGAACCTACAAAGAATCTAAAATGTTCATTTTGATGAATAAACAAATGTGCTGTATTCTTTTAATGGATATTGTTATCTATTATACATGCTGCATACTCACTTCATATATTATGATAATTGAAAGAAGCAAGATATATGTCACATATATCATATGATTCTGTTGATGTGCAGAAAATGCAAATTTCTAGAAACATAAAGCAGATCAGTGGGTTATCAGGGTGAGGGCTGGGAATGAGGATTAACTGCAAACAGGTATGAGTGATCTAAAAAGTATTCCAAAACTGGATTATGGTGATGATTGCACAACTCTAAATGTATTAAAAGTCATTGAATTATACATTTACAATGGGTGAAGTTCATGGTGGATGAATTCATGCCTCTATAAAACTGTTTTTTGGCCAGGTGCGGTGGCTCACACCTGCAATCCCAACACTTTGGGAGGCCGAGGTGGGAGGATCGCTTGCACCAGGATTTCAAGACCAGCCTGGGCAACATAGGGAGACCTTGTCTCTACAAACACTTTTATAGAAATTAACCAGGCATGGTGGCACATACCTTTGGTCCTAGTTACTCAGGAGGCTGAGATGGGAGGATTGCTTGAACCCAGGATGTTGAGGCTATAGTGAACTATGATTATGCCCTGCACTCCAGCTTGGGTAACAGAACAAGACCATGTCTCGAAATAAAAAATAAAATAAAATAAGAATCATTAATTCTGATATTAAATTAGACTGGAATGATCATTTTTTAATATTTATTTTCAGACAAGACTACTTTTGCTTAAAAATCTGTTATGTAAACAAGGAAGCCCACTGACCCAAAAAGAACTAGCACAACTTGCTAGGTGAGTAATTTGGATTTGGTTTATGTTACAGCATTTATTTATTTTTTTTTTGCAAATAATTCTTTTTTTAGTTATTTAAAGTAATCTTAAGTATGAAAGAGTAATTCTTTTATCAGAAAACTTTTTGTCTCATCCTCTACCTACTTTGCCTTATTCTTATATATATAGGGAATCTAAATTTCACTTACTATGTCCTCTGCAAGACATGACCTGAATATCTAATAATGATAATATATTCTTTTTATAAATTTATTAAAACCTGTAAGTGGTATTAAAGTAATTTAAACATTTACAGCCTGGGCAGCATGGTGAACCCCCATCTCTACAAAAAAAATAAAATGAATCAGAAATGGTGGCACACACCTGTAGTTCTAGCTACTTGGGAGGCTGAGGTGGGAGGATCCCTTAGGCTGCAGAGGTGGGGGCTGAGTGACGTAGTGAAACCCTGTCTCAAAAAAAATTTGAAACATTTCACATCTGCTCACACTAACACAGATATTTTTACATAAACTTATTCTTTTGCATTACACTGAATAGTTTTTGTCTTTTACACCTTGAACTTTATGAACAGTGTGGTAAAATAGAAACTAAGTATAGGAGATGTGCTCATGAATTTTATTCCCTAAAAAAATGTCGTCATTTAAAATATTCAGTGAGTATGTGAGTACCGAATAATTTTAACAAGAACTCTGAGTTCCCAGATACCTGTAACAAAAGGACAAATAACTTAGAAATACTTCTCCAGACCTTTCTGTCTGTCCCCATATTTAAAGAAATCTACTTTGATTGTCCCTCATCCCAAGAAGAGACTGCTCTTTGCCAAGATAAACACTAGAGAAGTAATTGTGTTTATGTGTCAGTTGGCACCAACAGTTTGCAGATGTTACCTTTCCAGGTGACATATTTACAATTTAATGAAGCCTCTGGAGATAGTATGTCTTACTCTAAAGGGATGGGTCTAATGATTAAAAGTTGAGGCATTACAGGGAACTAGCAGTTGTTTTCAGCAAATGGGCCTTTTTGTTCCCTTAAAATCAAACCACAAAACTATAGGCTTGCTGACAAAGGGAAACTAGTTTTTACCTTCTTATTATACGGAGATTTTAAATCTGCAGAGATTAAAATATAATTTGCTGTTTCGGCTGGGCACGGTGGCTCATGCCTGTTATCCCAGCACTTTGGGAGGTGGGTGGATCACCTAAGGTCAGGAGTTTGAGGCCAGCTTGACCAACATGGTAAAACCCCATCTCTACTAAATAAAAAAAAAAAAAATTAGCCAGGTGTGGTGGTGTATGCCTGTAATACCACTTACTTGGGAGGCTAAGGCAGGAGAATCGCTTGAACCTGGGAGGTGGAGGTTGCAGTGAGCCAAGATCATGCCATTGCTCTCCAGCCTGGACAACAAGAGCAAAACTCCATCTCAAAAACAAAAACAAAAACAAAAACAAAAAAACGGAACTAACTTGCTGTTTCTTCCTTCCCCTCCTCAGAATGACTGATGGATACTCAGGAAGTGACCTGACAGCTTTGGCAAAAGATGCGGCACTGGGTCCTATCAGAGGTAGGTGTACAAGAACTTGAAACATTTAGAACTATTTATTATACCACTTTAGAAGTTTAAGAAGTCCAAAAAAATCTACCTCTGTCTGTCTGTCTGTCTCTCTCTCTCTCTATATATATATATATATTTTTTTCTATATATATATATTTTTTATATATATATTTTCTATATATATATATTTTTTTTTCTATATATATATATTTTTTTTCTATATATATATATATAATTTTTTTTCTATATATATATATATTTTCCTTTTGTAGGCAGGGTCTCACTCTGTTGCCCAGGCTGTAGTGCACTGACACAATATAGTTCACTGCAGTCTTGAACCCTCCAAGCTCAGGTGATCCTCTCACCTCAGCCTTCCTGGTAGCTGGGACTACAAGCATACACCATCGTGCCTGGCTAATTATTTTTTTTTTTTTGTAGAGATGGGGTTTCACCATGTTGCCCAAGCTGGTCTTGAACTCTGGGCTCAAGCGATCCAACTGCTTTGGCCTCCCAAAGTGCTGGAATTATAGGCATAAGCCACCATGCCCAGCCTTAAAACCATTCTTAGCTCACAAATCATACAAAAATAGTCTATGAGTCAGTGGACTATGACCCCCGTTCTAGGCACGAGATTTCACGTCTTGATAATAGTAAGCAATGGAAAACTCAAAAAGAAAACTTTTAAACAAAAAAGAGTAATATAAGAAAAATGTTCATATTTGTTTTCTGGCTCTTTTCAGTATTCCGACATCATTTGAAATTAATGTGTCTAAAGGAAATTATATAAGTTTTTGCCTTTTTATGTCTTTTGAGGAATTGCAGCAAAATATTTTTTCCTATGTTTTTATTCAAGTTTGTTGATTCTGAAATACCGTGACTGATTATTTTTAGGTTAGGTTAGGATAAACTTAAATACATATTTTCAGCTACTTTTCCACAGCCAGCCTGGGTAGTAGATGGTTGATGCTCTCAGGTATGCACTCAAGATTATTAGCTATGATGATAAAATAAACTTAGAACATGCAACTCCAGAGTACTAGTTATAGCTCCATCTCTTTTCTCTCATTCAAGAAAGGACAATTAAATATAGTTGTATGAGAAATATATTATCATAGTGTCTACTGTAATTTGCATTAAAAGCCTACATTATGCAAAACCTTTTGGTTTTACTGGTTAAAAATTACCAGTAACACCTCCCATAGTGAAATAGGGTAGTGATTAAGAACTGTTACTTTGCAAAATAAAAAACGAAATCTTGAGAGTATATTTCGAAACTCTGGATAAACAAATTTTCTTGTTGCCAGAGCTTAAATCCTGTTCAGATAGTTGACTCAGAAATAGTAGCCAATGCGTATTTTTTTAGAACATCTTGGCTATTCTGAGGCAGATAAAATTTGGGGTTAAAAGAGATTCACATCCATTAAGGTACAGAAAATGGCTGGGTGCAGTGGTTCACTCCTGTAATCCCAGCACTTTCAGAGGCCAAGGCCAGGAGGATTGTGTGAGCCTAAGAGTTCAAGACTAGACTGGGCAACATAGGGAGAGCCTATCTCTACAAAAAAAAAAATAAATAAAAAGACTAGACTGGGCCTGTTGGCATGCTCCTGTATTCTCAACTACTCGGAAGGCTGAAATAGGAGGATCACTTGAGCCTGGAAGGTCCAGGCAGCAGTGAACCATGGTCATGCCACTGCACTCCAGCCTGGGTGACAGAGTGAGGTGCTATCTTAAAGTCCAGGCAGCAGTGAACCATGGTCATGCCACTGCACTCCAGCCTGGGTGACAGAGTGAGGTGCTATCTTAAAAAGTAAATAAATAGGCCGGGTGTAATGGCTCACGCCTGTAATCCCAGCACTTCGGGAGGCTGAGGTGGGCGGATCACGAGGTCAGGAGTTCGACACCAGTTTGGTCAATATGATGAAACTGCACCTTTATTGAAAATACAAAAATTAGCCGGGTGTGGTTGCATGCGCCTGTAATCCCAGCTACTCAGGAGGCTGAGACAGGAGAATCGCTTGAACCCCGGAGGCAAGGCTGCAGTAAGCCGACATTATGCCATTGCACTCCAGCCTGGGCTAAAGAATAGGAATTTTGTTCCAGCCTGGGAACAAAGCAAGACCCTCTGTCTCAAAAAAACAAAAAAAAAGTAAAGTACAGAGTAAAAACAAAAGAGACTAATGAATTTTGTAAAAAAACAAGCTGCATTCTTTTAAGTTCCCTTTCACATGTGTAAACTATTGTTCATGGGCAATATGCAAGAAATTGAACATTTTCCAGTTATTCCTAAAGAAGGAATGTTCTCTTCTAAGCATTTATAAATTGTATATGCTCTCAAAGTTAACGTGTCTCTCTTAATATAATGATTTGTACTGAATAGGTACATTTAAATCACTGTACTTGGTTTTGCCCTTCAACAATTTAAACTGCAAAATGTATATATTTTTAAGTACCTGACTTTTATATTTTACAGAACTGAAACCAGAACAGGTGAAGAATATGTCTGCCAGTGAGGTATAGTATTTTACAATGATTTTTTTCTTTGTTTTGATCCTCTATATTGTAAGACATATACATATGAGTGTGTGTGTGTGTGTGTGTGTGCGCGCGCGCGCATGCTTGTGCATACACGCAATTGTTTTTTTTTTTTTTTCTGGTGGACTGAGTCTGGCTCCATGTCAGCTCACTGCAACCTCTACCTCCTGGATTCAAGCTATTCTCCTGCCTCAGCCTCCCAAGTAGCTGGGACTACAGGCATGCCACCACCCCAACTGATTTTTGTATTTTTAGTAGAGAGGGTATTTCACCATGTTGGCCAATCTGGTCTTGAACTCCTGACCTCAAGTGATCCGCCAAACTTGGCCTCCCAAAGTGCTGGAATTACAGGTTTGAGCCACCATATATGGTGGAGTTTTTTTTTTTTTTTTTTTTTTTTTTGAGACACAGGGTCTTGCTTTGTTCCCAGGCTGGAGTGCAGTGATGCAATCATGGCTGACTGTAGCCTTGACCTCTTGGTCTCAAGCACTCCTCTTGCCTCAAACTCCAACTCCGCAGTAGCTGGGACTATAGGTAGGTGTCACAACGTCCCACTAATTTTTAAATTTTCTGTAGAGATGAGGTCTTGTCCTGTTGCTCAGCGTGGCCCCAGACTCTTGGCCTCAAGTAATCCTCCTGCCTCAGCCTCTCAGAGTGCTGGGGGCTAATTTTTTTAAAAATGGATTTTTCTAGTTTAGTTGATTAGAAGCTAGAAAAAATTAACTTTGCTTCATTTCAAAATATGGAAGCCTATGAAATTAAGTCTCAAATTTTTCTTTGGTAACGGACAAAACATAGTCATTAAGTCATTTTCTTTTTTCTTTTTTTTTTAAAGATGGGGTTTCACCATATTGGCCAGGCTGGTCTGGAACTCCTGACCTCAGGTGATCCACCCACCTCTGCCTCCCAAAGTGCTAGGATTACAGGCGTGAGCCACCGCGCCTGGCCCATTAAGTCATTTTCTACCAAATCATATTATGTAAATACTGAACAGAAGAAAATTATGGGCTGGGTGTGGTGGCTCACACCTGTAATCCCAGAACTTTGGGAGGCCAAGGTAGGCAGATCACTTGAGGTCGGGAGTTCAAGACCAGCCAGGCCAAGATGGCAAAACCCTGTCTCTATCAAAAATACAAAAAAATTAGCTGGGCATGGTGGCGCGTCCTTACGGTCCTGGCTACTCGGGAGGCTAAGGCAGAAGAATTGCTTGAACTTAGGAGGCAGAGATTGCAGTGAACTAAGATTGGGCCATTGCTCTCCAGCCTGGGCGACACAGTGAGACCCTGTCTCAAAAAAAAAATTATATGAAACTTGAGGGTTTTTATACATTATAAAAATAACATATAGGTTAAACTTTAATAATGTTCTATTTTGTTTTTCAGTAATCTTTTTTTATTCTTTGAAAGCAATACAATTACCATTGTAATATAATTTATTACCTTTATTTTATTTATTTATTTTTGAGGTGGAGTCTCACTCTGTCGCCAGTGGCATGACACTGCAACCTCTGCCTCCCAGTTCAAGTAGTTCCCTGCCTCAGTCTCCCGAGTAGCTGGGATTATAGATGCCTGCCACAATGCCTGGCTAATTTTTGTATTTTCAATAGAGACAAGGTTTCACCATCATGGCCAGGCTGCTCTTGAACTCCTGATCTTGTGATCCACCCATCTTAGCTTCCCAAAGTACTGGGATTACAGGTGTGAGCCACCACGCCTGGCCTTTTTTTTTTTTTTTTTTTTTTTTGAGAAAGACTCTCACTCTTTCTCCCAGGCTGGGGTGCACTGGTGCAATCTTGGCTCACTGAAGCTTCTGCCTCCCAGGTTCAAGCAGGTCTTCTGCCTCAGCCTCCCAGGTAGCTGTGATTACAGGCACATGCCACCATGCTCAGCTAATTTTTTTTTTAATATATTTTTCGTAGACGGGTTGGCCAGGTGGGTCTCGAACTCCTGACCAATTTATTACCTTTTCCTTAATATGGAAAATCCCCTTATGAGATGCTGAAGCATTTCATTTGAAAAAAGTTGCATGCAAGATATAAAATTGGGTCTGCAGAATGGTCATAACTATGTGAGCAAACTTAAAATCAAGCTTGAATTACAGTCAGCCCATCCCATCTGTGGATTCTGCATTCGTGAATTCAACCAACTGCAGATCAAAAATACTTGAGGGGAAAAAAAAGCATCTGTGTTGAACATGTACAGACTTTTATTCTTATTGTTATTCCCTAAACAATATAGTATAAAAACTATTGGCTGGGTATAGTGGCACATGCTTGTAATCCCCAGAACTTCTGGAGGCCGAGCCGGGCCGATCACGAGGTCAAGAGATCGAGACCATCCTGGCCAACATGGTAAAACCCCCATCTCTACTAAAACTACAAAAAAAGTTAGCTGGGCATGGTGGTGCATGCCTGTAATCGCAGCTACTCGGGAGGGTGAGGCAGGAGAATCGCTTGAACCTGGGAGGCAGAGGTTGCAGTCAGCCAAGATTGCACCACTACACTCCAGCCTGGCGACAGAGCAAGACTCCATCTTAAACACACACACACACACCCCAACAACGACAAAAACAAAAACTATTCACATTGCATTTATATTGTATTAGGTATTACAGGTAATCTAGAGGTGACTTAAAGTATACAGGAGGACTGTGTAGGTTATATGCAAATAGTGCACCATTTTATATAAGGGACTTTAAGCGTTTGTGGATTTTGCTATCTATAGGGGTCCTGGAACCAGTTTCCCAGAGATACTTAGGGACAGCTGTATATTTGTAACTTGTTTTTTATTTTCCTAATTTCAGCAGCTGTTGAGGCTGACAGTTAACTGTTAACATAGATAATGAGTGTATTCAAGTACATTTTGGAGTCTTTTTTTCCCCAAGCTTTTAGACTCCTGTCAGATGAGGCACCCTACTTGAATTTTTTTTAAGAAAGCTTTTAGTTTTCTAACCTTTAATTTATTAATTTAGTTTAGTTTAGTTTTTAAGATAGTGTCTCACTTGGTCCCCCAGGCTGGAATGCAGTGGTGCAATCATAACTCACTGCACCCTCCAACTCCTGGGTTCAATTGATCCTCTTGCCTCAGCCTTTCAAGTAGCTAGGACTACCAGCATGCACCACCACACTCAGATAATTTTTAAATTTCATATAGAGATGGGGTCTCACTATGTTACCCAGGCCGGTCTCAAAATCTTGGCCTCAAGCAGTCCTCCCACTTCAACCTACCAAAGTACTGGGGTTACAGGTGTGAGCCACTGTGCCAAGCTTCAAAATTTTTAATCCTACACCTAAAAATATAATTGTATCCACCATTTTTTGTTGTTGTTGTTGTTGTTATTGAGATGGAGGCTTGCTCTTCTTGCCCAGGCTGGAGTGCAATGCCACAATCTCAGGTCACCGCAACCTCCATCTCCCGGGTTCAAGCGATTCTCCAGCCTCAGCCTTCCAAGTAGCTGGGATTACAGGCATGTGCCACCACGCCCGGCCAATTTTTGTATTTTTAGTAGAGACGGGGTTTTTCCATGTTGGTCAGGTTGGTCTCGAACTCTCGACCTCAGGTGATCCACCTGCCTCGGCTTCCCAAAATGCTGGGATTACAGGTGTGAGCCACCGCACCCAGCCTCTATCTACCATTTTTAAAAGTCCTAACATTATTTATTAAAAATTTAGATGGTGGGCCGGGCGCGGTGGCTCACGCCTGTAATCCAAGCACTTTAGAGGCCAAGACAGGCGGATCACCTGAGGTCAGGAGTTCAAGACCAGCCTGACCAACATAGTGAAACCCCCCCGTCTTTTAAAAAAAAAAAAAAAATTTAGATGGTAAAACTAAAAATTAAAGCTTAATAAAACTACTGAATGATTTACAAGGAAGAATATTACTGGTACCTTTTGTAACCATCCCATTAATTATATATATTCAGGTTATAGTGTTAGGATTTTGGTTTTACTGTATACTTTCATTCAGTTGTTTCTTTTTAATCGAGTAGTTTTGTTATTAATAATTTGATAATGACCTTTACCTGTTATTCCTTACTTATGAGTTAGTATTTATAAAGCACTTAAAATAGCTGGCACATAGTAAACACTATGTAAAAATCCATTAAATAACTTTAAAAAATATAAAACTGACAGTGGCATTTTATTATAAAGATCAGGTAACTTTCATTCCCATTTATGGGATAAGAGGTAAACACAAGTAATTTGCTCTCTAAACGTGTATAGTGGAATTTTATATACCCATTATTTGATGCAACTTTAATACCAAAGTGTATTGCCAGGTACCAGTGAATATATACAAATTTAGATAAGAAAACCCAACTTGGCTGGGCGTGGTGGCTCACACCTATAATCCCAGCACTTTGGGAGGCCAAGGCAGGCGGATCACAAGGTCAGGAGTTCGAGACCAACCTGGCCAAATGGTAAACCCCATATCTACTAAAAATACAATAATTAGCCGGGCGTGGTGGCGGGCACCTGTAGTCCCAGCTACTCGGGAAGCTGAGGCAGGAGAATCACTTGAACTCGGGAGGCGGGAGTTGCAGTGAGCTGAGATCGTGCCACTATACTCCAGCCTGGGTGACAGAGCAAGACTGCATCTCAAAAAAAAAAAAAAGAAAAAAAGAAAAACCCAACTTATCTTCTATAGTTTATAATAGTAGAAGTTCAAATAATTGGTTTGGAATTTCTGTATTTTTAAGGGTTTGTACTAAAATTGTTCGTTATAAATTGGGGTACTTTGTTTTGTAAGTATAGTGTGTATCTGATTTAACTTTATTAATTCCTTTATTATTTTGTTTTTATAAGACAACTTTGCTATATATTTCCCCCCTTAACTGAAGTAGCTACCAGCTGCTTTTTTTCCTGTTGTATACATTAGTCTCTTACCTTAAAATACCATATAAATTTCTTATATATACATATACCAAACTGTACACTTAAATTAGAATTACATCATCAACTTTTAAAACCTTAATTTCTGGCCAGGTGTAGTGGTTCATGCCTGTAATCCCAGCACTTTGGGAGGCCAAAGCAGTTGGATCCCTTGAGCTCAGGAGTTCAAGACCAGCCTGGACAACATGGTGAAACCCCATCTCTACAAAAATTACAAAAAGTTAGCTGGGCATGGTGGCACACACCTATAGTCCTAGCTACTTGGGAGGCTGAGGTGGGAGGATCCCTTAAGCCCAGGAGGCAGAGGTTGCAGTGAGCCGAAATCGTGCCACTGCACTCCAGCCTGGGTGACAGTGAGATGCTGTCTCAAAACAAAAACTTTAATTCCTATAACAAATAAATTATATTTAATAATATCATGCTTAATACCCTTATTACATTCATCATTCTTCTATACTTTGGCCTTTAGGAAGACCAGCCTGACCACTATGGTGAAACCCCGTCTTTAAAAAATGAAAAAAAAAAAAAAAAGGAAGAGCCAGTGTGTGTTTTACAGTTTAATATGAAACAAGTAGGGTTCATACAGTGTTTTTGGGTTTTCTTGGGGAGTGAGGGTTGTTGGGTATTTTTTTGTTTTTGTTTCTTTGAGACAGGGTCTCACTCTTGTCACCCAGGCTGAATGAAGTGCATTGGCATGCTCATTGCTCACTGCAGCCTCAACCTCCCAGACTCAAGCAATCTTCTCACCTCAGCTTCCCTAGTAGCTGACACTATAGGTGTGCACCACCACGCCCAGCTAATTTTTGTATATTTTGTAGAGATGAGGCTTTGCCATGTTGCCCAGGCTGGTCTCGAACTCCTGGACTCAAGTGATCCACTCGCCTCAGCCTCCCAAAGTTCCTGGATTACAGGTGTGAGTCACTGCACCAGCCTATATTTTAACTATGTTTTTTTTCTTTTTGGCTAAAGTTTTTCATATTAGTTTACAAGTTGCAAGAATTTTCTTTATGCTTATGGAGATATCAAAGATGATTCGAAGTTAGATTGGGTTTTTAAGAGTAATTTTTAAAATATGGATAAAATATCAGTTGAAATTTTGTTTAAAGTTCTTCAACTTCTTTTTTTTGGGCCAAAATACAGGTGTACAATAGTAATGATTTTTAACATAGGTCATTTGTGCCAAACTTCATTTTGCCTTAAAATTTTTTTTTTTTTTTGAGAGGGAGTCTCACACGTTGCCCATGCTGGAATGAAATGGTGCAATCTCGGCTCACTGCAACCTCTGCCTCCCAGGTTCAAGTGATTCTCCTGCCTCAGCCTCCCAAGTAGGTAGGATTACAGGCACCTGCCACCACGCCTGATTTTTATATTTTTAGTAGAGACAGAGTTTCACCATGTTGGCCAGGCTGGTCTGGAACTCTTGACCTCAGGTGATCCACCGGCCTCAGCCTAGCAAAGTGCTAGAATTACAGGTGTAAGGCACTGCATCTGGCCAAAATTTTTATTTTTCTATTTCCTGGACTCTTTGAACCTATCCATTTTGCCTTTTAAAAGTACTTAGGTGTAAATATAGATATTCATTAACTCAGCATTGTTTTAATCTATATTTCTAAAGGCTATTTAAAATGTCAGAAGATCAGACCAAATTAATATAAAAATGCATACTTTAGGCCGGGGCACAGTGGCTCACGTCCATAATCCTAGCATTTTGGGAGGCCAAGGTGGGCGGATCACTTGAGGTTAGGAGTTTGAGACCAGCCTAGCCTTAATGGTGAAACCCCGTCTCTACTAAAAATACAAAAATTAGCTGGGCATGGTGGCATGCACCTGTAATCCCAGCTACTCAGGAGGCTGAGGCAGGAGAATGGCTTGAACCTGGGAGGTGGAGGTTGCATATCTGAGTGGTGAAATTGCGATTTTTTTCTCTTTGTCTCTATTTTGTGAACTTTTCTATAATGAATGTGTTTTGTTTTTATATTGGAAAAATACTATGTTTTCAAATGTTATACCTATGAAACTAAACACAAGTAATAAGTACATTAGTATAGCATTTAATAAGGTTTCTCATGTAGCAGGTCAGCATAAAAAATAGATTTAAATGGCTGACTAATTTTCTAAGAATATGTATGCATATTTTTTATAACATTATTAAACAGCAGCACCATTTCTTTAATCCATCATTTCGTTAACCACTATATACTTGTTTATCATTTGTATTGTCATGTGTTTTTTAAAAATCTAGATGAGAAATATTCGATTATCTGACTTCACTGAATCCTTGAAAAAGATAAAACGCAGCGTCAGCCCTCAAACTTTAGAAGCATACATACGTTGGAACAAGGACTTTGGAGATACCACTGTTTAAGGAAATACCTTTGTAAACCTGCAGAACATTTTACTTAACAAAAGAGAAACACAAGATCTTCAGTGAACAGTCATCAGCTACAGAAACAGCCTAAGTTTACAGGACTTTTCAGAGTCTTACATATTTGTGCACCAAACTTGAAGATGAACCAGAAAACAAACTTAAAATACACAATGCAAATGGAATTTTTTGTTGTTTAAGGCCTTGCCTTGATGGTCACTGTTATCCCAATGGACACTGTAAGTTAGAGCACAACAAAAACTGATTCTGGTCTTCTTTACCAATATAATCATAATGTAAATAATCATTTGTATATTGTGTGTTGCAGATGAAAGTATTCCAGAGACAGTGAATGGTAGAAGACACACGAACCTTTGGTTGTTTGTCTTCTGATGTTTTTTTCTTAAAATATTAATTTCTCCTACTTTTCTTTCCTATTGTTGTCTTGGACTGTGGGTGATTGGAATGCCAAACACTCTTAAATTTATTTTCTTTTTTTTTTTTTTTTTTATAAATTCAGTGTGCCAAATGAAACTTTTTTCCTAAGTAACTGTGATAGGAAAAAGTTTATTTTGAGAGTTCCTTCTTCATAAATCTATAGACATTAAACAATTGTTGTGTTCTTTTTACCTTTTATTTTTCTATTACCTTGCTACCAAACAATTTAGATAGCAATATAATAGCAACAAAGCAAATCTGGTAGAATAGAGAAGGTTTGAAGGTTTGAGTTACTCTGTCATATAACATGTAGATCAGTCTTCATGTGACCTGCAGTATTTTTTTTTTTTATGTATTTGTCAGAAATCTATTGTAGACTGTTAATTTCTTTCTGATGGTATTTATTTTCTGAAAGAATTATTCTGATATTTAAGAGAGCCAATTTTAACTGCTATGAAAATGTTTCCAGTGCAAGAGAAGGGAAATACTAGGAACTAAGACATTTCTAATTTATTGCTGATTACTTTCCTAATGTTTACAGGATAATTATAAGCCAGTGAAACTACCATCTTTTATTCTTGATAATTATTAATCCCTTCAATGAAACTTTTAAAAACTGAAATTTTATACATGGCATACATTTTTCTAGGTTCCTTGTGCTTGCTTTATTAACTCAAAGTTCTAGTTCTAGTCTGCTTTTGTTCTTCCAAAATGTACAGTAATTCTGTTTCTCGTTTGTATAAATATGCCTGGATTTTTATTATAAAAATGTCATTGTAGGGAGTAGAGACTCATATCATGGCCTTTTAAATATTGTAATAAAGGCAAATAGATATTTGCCCTTAGTTTACTGGTTAAAAGTTTGTTTACAGAACTTTTCTCTGGTGCTTAAATGATGCTATGTAAAATGTCATGGGTAGAAAGAATATTTGTAGTAGTAACAAAAATTTTTCATTTAGGAAAGATTTCTTAGGTTTTGAAAGAGTATATTAAAATAAAATCTTGTCCCTACTAGGTAAGAACTTTATATAATGAAGACATACATTCTTCTTAATTTTACTCTTGCTCTTTTTAAAGATTTGTCTGAATATAGAAGATGCATGATTTCTTAGGATCATACGCTGTTTGTAGCCATAAGTTAAATCGTGTCTCTTCTCATCATGACTTTGGAACTCCCTGAATAACAAAAGTGAGAGTTGAGATAAATATGGAAAAAAAGTTTTTTAAGCCAGAGCTATGCATATTTTAGGTGATGGGTAGTATCCTTTTAAGGTCTCAAACATTACAGCATCAATTATGAATTATTAACATTGAAAGGTAGTAATGAAATATATATGATGAAAAGAATCGAGAAATTCTCAATTAAGACGTTTCAGTTAAGCTCATAAAATTTCATTTTATCTTTGGGAGGCCAAAACAAGTGGATCATGAGGTCAGGCGTTTGAGACCAGCCTGGCCAACATGGTGAAACCCTGTCTCTATTAAAAATACAAAAAATTAGTCAGGCATGGTGGCACACGCCTGTAATCCCAGCTACTCGGGAGGCTGAGGCAGGGGAATTGCTTGAATTTGGGAGGTGGGGGTTGCAGTGAGCCGAGATCACGCAACTGCACTCCAGCCCGGGTGACACTGCGAGACTCCGTCTTAAAAAAAAAACATTGGTACGGAGTGATGGAAAATTTTTCTTTAAAATAAAAGAAATTTAAAAATAAAGACAAAAAGAAAAAAGTTTTTAAAAAATGTCATTTTATTTTCATTTAAAAGGGGATTAACATTATTGATACCTGGATAACTGGATAACTAATCATATTAAAAGACTATGTGGTTCCAGCTCAACTTTTAATATATTGTGTCCTTTAAAATTATCATGAAGATTATAATTCTTTTGGGAAAGTTTTTCTTTTTGTTTTTTGTTTGTTTGTTTTTGAGATGGAGTTTTTGCTCTTGTTGCCCAAGCTGGAGTGCAGTGGTACAATCGCAGTTCACTGCAACCTCCGCCTTCCAGGTTCAAGCAATTCTCCTGGCTCAGCCTCCCCGGTAACTGGGATTACAAGCATGTGCCACCATGCCCAGCTAATTTTGTATTTTTAATAGAGATGAGGTTTCTCCATCTTGGTCAGGCTGGTCTCGAACTTCTAACCTCAGGTGATCCACCCACCTTGGCCTCCCAAAGTGCTGGGATTACAGGCATGAGTCACCACGCCCAGCTGGGAAAAATTTTTAGATAGCAAAGATTTCAAATGTTAAAAGAGATAAAAGTCAGGTTAATACTATCATAAACAGAGTCAGAAAATCATCACTGTATAGAAGTTGCTCTCCTGATCAAGTCTGAAGTTCAGCTAGTGCTAGAGAACTATTTTCTATGACTTTAACCAAGTTTTATTTTAAGCTGTTTCTTTCATAGAAGGGCCATGAAAATTGAATAGGAGGAGATAAGGGATTGGTTTGGTCTTTTTCAATAAAGATAGAAGTTGTTGAGGTTTTCTGAATTAATAATGACTTAGATTGTGACCTTTTAGATTCGGTGTTGAGCTCTGTGTTCTATTGCTTCCTAAAAAGATAATGCTTAAACATTAAGCATTAGTGTGCTCTTCATGTTAATATGGCAGAGTTTTGTAAACTAAATTAAAATTTACTGATATATTGGACTTTGAGCCAAGGGAAAGAATGAGTACTATCTTTCCAGGTATCTTAAGGGTAAAAGCTTATTCTAAGATTGTCTGTCCATTGAGATTATTAGATTTCTGACTTGCAAATATGCTTTGTGCTCCAGAAGAATTAGAGGAAAAGCAGATACTAGAATTCTAATTGAAGTACATATATAGCAGTCTTTGTTTATAGTGTAGAATTCTTTATATTTTGTACAAAAACTAATTCTTTTGGTAAAATGAACCATTTACAGTTTGGTTTTGGACTCAGTCAAAGGATTTTCCTTTCAATGTTTGTCTCAATTTTAGTCTGGTCTTTTGTACTTTTCTTCAGAAGAAATAAAGGGTACAGCTGCATAAAGTGGGGTTTTATCCTAATGTATTGGAAATAAATGATAAACTTTATTTTGCCTTTACTTTTTTACTTTAAAACTCTTTGATGTTTTAGGGGTTGCAGTCTGATAAGGAGTGCATGTATTGGACTAACTCTGTTGTCAGTAACAGTTATAAACTCTTAACAAAATATAGAAAGCAATCATTAGGCGGCTTTGCAGAGTCCTACATTGGAAACTGCAGAGTCCTATATTGGAAAAGATTCAGGCTGGGTGTGGTGGCTCATGCCTGTAACCCAGCACTTTGGGAGGCCAATATGGGAGAATCGCTTATGCCCAGGAATTCGAGACCAGGCCAGGAGATATAGGGAGACCTGTTTTCTGCAGGAAAAAAAAAAAAAAAAAAAAACCTAAAAATTAGCCAGGTTTGGTGGCCCATGCCTATAGTCCCAGCTACTCAGGAGGCTGAGGTTGGAGGATTGCTTGAGACCGGCAGGAGGAGGCTGCAGTGAGCCAAAATCATGCCACTGAACTCCAGCCCAGGTTACAGAGACCCTGTCTCAAAAAATAAGAGATTCACCTTAACCAGCTTTTACCCATAGGGTAATTTCCAGTTTGTGCAGTTTACTTGGGGATAGAATTCAAGTCGAATGTGGTAGTCTTGATGGGCTGAGGAGTCATTTGGGACTTCTAGAAAATTAGAAGAGAAATTTTGGGAAGGAGAGTGCCTCAGAAAGTAAGCCCTAAAATCTGCCTACATACTCCTTCCAAATCCTTGGTGGATTCCCAAATTGTGCTTGTGCAGTCTGATTATTTAAAGGAACCCAGCAGAAAGCAAGTTAAAGAATTCAGCAGAGGCTGCAGCTGCTCAAGGACAAACAGTTTGAAATTCAAATTTCAAAGGACTGAATAGCCGGGCGCGGTGGCTCACGCCTGTAATCCCAGCACTTTGGGAGGCCGAGGTGGGCGGATCACGAGGTCAAGAGACCGAGACCATCCTGGCCAACATGGGGAAACCCTGTCTCTACTAAAAATACAAAAATTAGCCGGGCATGGTGGCATGCGTCTGTAGTCCCAGCTACTCGGGAGGCTGAGGCGGAAGGATCACTTGAACACAGGAGGCGGAGGTTGCAGTGAGCCGAGACTACGCCACTGCACTCCACCCTGGAGACAGAGCAAGACTCCGTCTCAAGAAAAAAGAAGGGCTGAGTATAAATACTTCGGGTTTCACATTGAACCTGCAAAATGCCATTCCTTAAGGAAGAATTAAACCATCCAAGAACAAAAGGCTGTGCTTTAGCACTAAGGACAAAATGGAAAGAAACTCACTGTAATGAAGCTTAAAATCAAATCTGACAGTATCAAAGATATCCATTAGTAATTTAAAACCAGAACAAAACAACATTTTTAAGAAGAAAACAATTCAGTCATCACAGCATATCCCCAAAGCTCAGTACATAATCAACAATTATTAAGCATGCAAAGAAAAATTATGTGATCCTTTTGACTCAACTTCCCTGATGGGAAAAACAAAAAACAAAACAAAAAACGTTGTCCATACTATACTCAATAGAAAATACACAGAAGCAAATGCACAAGTGACCTCTATGAGAGTGATTTTAAAATAGCTTTAAAATATGTTTAAAGAATGTACAAGAACAGAGATAATGGGTGAACAGATTGGGAGTTTTGGCAGAAAAATAGGAATTAAAAACCCAATGGAGGCCAGGTGCAGTGGCTCACACCTGTAATCCCAGCACTTTGGGAGGCTGAGGTGGGTGGATCACTTGAGGTCAGGAGTTCGAGACCAGCCTGACCAACATGGTGAAACTCTTGTCTCTAAAAATACAAAATTAGCCAAGCATGGTGGTACATGCTGATAATCCCAGCTACTCGGGAGGCTGAAGCAGGAGAATGACTTGAACTTGGAAGATAGAGTTTGCAGTTAGCCAAGTACGCCGTTGCACTCCAACCTGGGCAACATGAGCAAGACCTCATCTCAAAAAATAAATAAATAAAAATTTTAAAAATAATAAAAAACCCAATGAAAAGTCTTGTAATGAAAACAAAAGTATCTGAAATTAAAAATTTCATTGGATGGACTCAACAGTAAATTAGGCACAACAGAGGAAAGACTGAAAAAGCAAGTAGGTTATCAAACCAAAGCACAGAAAGGAACAAAAAATAGCAGACCTTTGGGACCTTATCAGTTCCTGTAATTTGAAGCAGAGAAGGAAATAGGGCAAGAGAAATCTTGAAGCAATAATGCCTGAAATTTTCCCCAAAGTGCTGAAAGACATCAACATACAGATCTAAGAAGTTCAGTGAACCCCCAAGCAGAATAAATACAACAAAGACTACATCTGACTACAACACATTGCCCAAAAAAAAAAAAATCTTAAAAGCAACCAAGATGGGGAGTGTGAAGAAATAGCATTACATTCAGATAAACGAGTGATGGCTAAAATCAAAAATGATGGAATTCAGAAAATGATGGAATGACATCTTTAAGGTGCAAAGATTAAACAACAAAGGTTAACTTAAAACTCTGTATCCAGGCTGGGTGCGGTGGCTCACACCTGTAATCCCAGTACTTAGGGAGGCTGAGGTGTGTGGATCACCTGAGGTCAGGAGTTTGAGACTAGCCTGACCAACATGGAGAAACCCCATCTACTAAAAATATAAAATTAGCCAGGCGTGGTGGCACATGTCTGTAATCCCATCTACTCGGGAGGCTGAGGCAGGAGAATCACTTGAACCCAGGAGGCAGAGGTTTGTAGTGAGCCAAGATAGTGCCACTGCACTCCAGCCTAGGTGACAGAGTGAGACTCTGTCTCAAAAAAAAAAAAAA
>PVKP010017384.1:0-46272 GCA_004027715.1 Plecturocebus donacophilus
GCAGGTGGTGATTGGTTAGGTGGTTGCTAGGCGGAAGGGAGCTGGAGTTCCTTCAGCCGGGGTCGTTGTGCTGAGTCACATAAGGAAGTTAAGCACTTTCCATGTGGCCTCCTTGCGGGGGAAGGGCTTTCCTTATCAGGAGTCGGGCTCTTTCCACATGGCTGGGGGATGGGGCCAGAAATTCCCCTACCAGACAAACTGTGCAACACATTTTCTCATCACCTGCTTGCCTGTAGTCACCATTTTCTCTAACACTTTATTTATTTTATTACTTTAAAACCAAACTTTATGTGCCTGATACTCATTAGAGTCTGTCATTCTACTCATTGCACACTAGTGCTTCATGGATTTGTTCAAGTATTCTTTCCCCTCTTTCTTTTTCTTCTTCCCATTAACATCAGAAGTCTATGCCAAATTTTTCTCATTATTAAGTTTTTATCTAGATATTCTTTTCTTTCAGATGACATAAGCATGTCACTTCATCATCAGCAATTATTATTCTCAAAGATTTAAGCATCTAAACTAATATCCTAACCTCAAATTTCTTCTCCTAAACTCCAATGAGCCCCAAACACAGCCATTTCTTAGATTGCATTCTTATTGAATTGTCCATCTCTATGCATTAAATTCTAAGCTTCCTTTCTTTAATTTTCACTTTCTTCCCTTCTACTTTCTAATATCTCCTTCCAAATGTAAATCAGATCTCATCATTCTCCCCCAACTCTCTTAAAACCCTCCATTCACTTTTCATTGCACTTGAAATGCAAATTTCTTATAAGACTTGCTCTGGGAATGGCTCTGGCTTTATATTCTTCTCCGATACTTTCATACACAGCTTTCTGTCTTCCTCATGGCTTCTGCAACGTAGGCCTTCTTTCTCTTCCTAGAACAAGGCAATGCCAGACACTTACATGGCTTAAGCTCAATATCACCTCCTTGTCAACATTAAGTCTTTCTCAGAGAGAACTTCTCTGGTGCCCTCTCTGAAGAATCTCCTTACCTGATTTTACTGTATCTTATTTGCTCATAGCACTCTCTGAAATAGTCTTTTAATTTATTTCTTTACTTGTTGACTTTCTGGGATAGATGGTCCCTTGTCTGTCCAATTTATTATTTCCTGTCCTGGGGATATTTCAAAGATCTAGACATCATCTTTGCTTTCTGGGAATTTCCAATTAAGAAGAGAAGTCAGATAAATAAGTAGATAATTATATTCTAAGTAATCTTCCTGAAATAGTACAAAATATTTATTAAGAATACAAATTCTGCAGTCAGGTTATCTGGGATTAAGTCTCAGTTTTCCCACTTATTGGCTGTGTAACCTAGGTTAATCATGCCTCGCTCAGTTCCTAATCACTAAATTGGGATACCAATAGTATCTACTTCATGGGGTAGTCTGAGAGTCATAAATGAGTTAATATTATTCAAATTACTTAGACTCTGGAACATAATAAACATGTAAAAATGAGGAGGAATTATTTATCAAATTTGTCTTTTCCTCCTCATTACAGGCATCACAGTCTGTTCACAACTGTGAGTGTCTTTCTTCAACCAATGAAGTGATCTTGCCTTTAGTATTATAACCTCTTCCCTAATCCACTCTACATATTGTCTATACATGGGTTCATTTCCTGAAGCACTTCAGTGGCTTTCCGTACCTTAGGATAATGCCTAACTCACTAACATGGCTGGTAAGGCCTTGTATTGTTTCATCTCTGCCTTATTTCCAGCCTTTTTGATTCTTACTTTCTATTTTCCACATTATAGTTCATAAATGTCCAACTTCCTGTAATCTCCTAACCACAACCTTCTGTTTCTTTTTTCCCCTTTTCCCATGCTGTCTCTTCTTCATAGAACATCTATTCCCTACATTATACTTGACCTAAAATCATCCTTATTAATACCTTAATAACCCAGCTTAGAGTTTCATCCTAAAAGTGTACAGTACTTCTTAAAGTCAGGTTCAAAACCTTTATATAAAATCCGGTATATGGCATTATCACTGCCCTGAACACATTGCTTTATTATGTATGTCTGACCCCCTGAGTTGCTTGAGGACAGGCACTACTTACTGATCATTTTGATACCCTTAGTGGCAAGCCTGGCACATAGAAATTACATGTATTAGTCAATAATTGATGTACTAATGCTTTTTAACAAACAACCCCAAATTTTAGTGATTAGACATCTGTTGTTTGCCATCATAAAAAAGCATCATTGGACCAGACTTAATTTCCCATTATAGTAACTAGAAGGTTTGACAAAATATATGAAGTAATTGTTTTCAGACATTGGACAACAGGCAGCATAGAACTATAATCCCTGAGAAAAGGGAAAAAAAAGAGATGAGCCTATGATCCCCTTGTATTTCTCCCTGGAGTCAGTTTCTAGCCTGTGAGTACTGGGAAGGAAACCTAAACAGAATCAAGAGCCCTCTGGGATTAGGACGTGAAGTTGAAATTTAATGGAAGCAGACACAGCCATAAATTGTAGGACAGACTTCCAGAAGGAGGGATTCATTAAGAAAAAGTTTTCAAAAATTAGTATAGAACTCCGTTTGAGTCCTGTTGATTATTAGGCCATGCATGTATAAAGCTGTATAAAGAACAAGTAGAGTATGGTAAGTTAAGAAAACAACTTCCAGAGTTCACAAAGGACAAAAAGATGTTCTACCTCCCAACTGCTAGAGTTGAGAATCCTTAGTAACCATCCAGGACTCCAGAGGGGTTACACCTTAGAAATGGGGTTGAGTAATTACTAGAGTGAAGACTTCTCTAGAGGTTCTAGCAAAGCTTAAAATGCATTCTGGAAGGATAAAGTTCATAAAGTATATTTATCAGGCTTCCCCACAGAAATAGAAACAGAAGCAATAGAACAGTTAGATAGATAGACAGGTAGATATAGATGTAGAAGAGAGGATTTATTATGGGAATTGGCTCATGCAGTTAATAGAGGCTGACGAGTTCCATGATATACCATCTGCAAGCTGGAGAACAAGAAAAGCCAGTAATTGAACTCTTCAGTTTGAGTCTGAAGGCCTAAGAGGCTATGAGGCTGCTGGTGTAAATCCAAGACACTGATGGCCAGGGAACCTAGAGTTCTGATATCTGAGGGGAGGAGAAGATGGATATCCCATCTCCAAAAGAGAGAGTAAATTTTCTCTTTCTCCATTTTTTCCTTCTCTCTGGGCCCTCAATGGATTGCTGATGCTTGCCTACACTGGTGAGGACAGATCTTCTTTATTGGTCTACTCTTTCAAACACTGATCTCTTCCAGAAACATCATCCCAAGCACAATTAAAAATATTGATTTAACAGCTATCATAATATCCTTTAACCTAGTCAAGTTGACACATAAAATTATCAAAGCAAGTAACTTAAAGACACACACACACACACACACACACACAGAATCAGAAATATATATGAAGATAACAAAATCCATACATTCAGACAATGTTCAGTACCCAATCCAAAATTGCTAGATAGTCCAAGAAACTGAAATATGTGATTAAGAGAAAAATCAGTCAATGGAAACAAAGTAAGAGATGACAGAGATGATAGAACTAGCAGACAGAAAAAGATGTTAAAGCAACTGTTATACTATGTAAACTACTTAGAAAAAAGAACATAATAAAAAGAGATACAGAGAAAAATTAAAAGTCCAGACATGAAAACTATAACTGTAATGAAAACTTCACTGAATGAGGTTAATATCAACAGATAATAGACACTACAGATAAAATATTCAATAGTCTTTGATATAACAATAGAATAAAGCAAAAGTTAAAAAAAAAAAAAAAAACAGACAAAAACCCCAAAGCTTCTGTAATTTATGGAACATTATAAAGTAGTTTAAAATATGTGACTTGTGTCCTGGGTGTAAGAGGGAGGAAATATTTGATGAAATAATGGCCAAAACATCTTCAAATTTGCTAAAAACTATAAAGCCAAATTTCAAGAAGCTCAATATAAACTGAATGCAGAACACACACACACACACTCATACATATACACTCACACTCACGCACGAACGCACACACACAGAGTGAAGTGGAAGGTAGAATAATATTAAGAGAAACAGTGATAATCATAAAATCTTAAAAACAGAGAAAAAAGACACATTACATAGAGATACAAAGATATGAAACTTAAGACTTCTTGTGAGACATTATGAAAGTCAGGAGAAAATGGAGTGGCACAGTAAAAGTACAAAGAATGCTGACAACCTATAATTCTATACTAAATAAAAAATATCCTTACAAAGGGGGTAAGAGAGTTTTTGCAGAAAACAAAAACTGAGAGTGTCATCAGCAGACATGAACTATATGAAATATAAAACAAAGCTCAACAGCAGAAATAAAATGATATCAAATGGAGACACTGATCATGAAGTAACAAGATTGCAAAAAGTTGTAAATATGTGGGCCAGCACAGAAGATTATTTTGTGTTTTAAAATTCTTTAAAATATACTTATTTAATTTGAAATGATGGTAAAATATTGTGGGGTTTATAGTATGCTGTTTAGGAACCTTATGTTAAACATGAAGAGCAGGATGATCCATTTCATTCCTGTGTGCCTGTGACCTGGTTTCAGTGACCTGGTTTGGTCACTGAAAATCCTAAAAGCTGGGAACTCCCTACTCCTATCCTCAGACCTTGGCAAACAGGAATGGTTAGTTACCCAAGGTGGAAAAGCAATTGTAATACATTAAAATTGTATTTTGTAAGCCCTAGAGAAACCACTAAAAAATGAAACCAAAAAGCATAGCTCATAAGTAAATAGTAGAGAGAAAATGGAATACAAGAAATACTCAGTTAATCCAAAAGTAGGCAGGAAAAGAGTAAAAAGAGATGACACAAATAGAAAAAAAAGCAAGCTGATAATTTAAACTGACAAACATCAATAATTATATTAAATGTAGATGGCCTAAACACTTGGATTAAGAGAGAGAAATTGTCAGAATAGATCATCAAAGACCTAATTTCATGTTGTTAACAAGAAACTCATTTCAAATATAAACACAAATAGGTTAAAAGTAAAAAGATGAAAAAGTTATACCATGCAAACCCTTACAAAAAGGTGGAGTGGACGTAATTAATATCAGATAAAATGAATTTCAGAATATGGCATATTACCTGGAATTTCATGATTTTAAGGGATTAATCCACTAAGAAGACAAACAATCCTAAATATGTATGCATTTGATAATAGAGCTTCAGGAACATGAAGCAAAATCTGAATAAACGGAAAGAATAAATATTAATAGAGCAAACTGACAGATAGTAAGAGTATAGATGCCTGGACAATACTAAACAACTTGGTGAAACTGACATTTATAGAACCCTCCAACCAGTATCAGCAATATACACATTTTTGCAAGGCCATTTTTTTCTCCCTACCCACTACCCAGATAGACCATATTCTAAATCAAAAAGTAATTTTCAATAAGTTTAGAAATATCATTGAAATAATACAGCATATGTTACCCTAATGATAAAGAAATTAAATTAGAAACTAATAATAGAAAATCTTCAAATATATGGAAATAAAGTATGCTTTTAAATATCCATGGGAACAAAGAAGAAATTAAAGGAAAATTATAAAATATTTTGAAAGAAAAGAAAACTAAAAACATGTCAAAATCATCAGTTGCAGCTAAAGGCTGGGGAAAATTTTATAGCTTTCATGGTTATATCGAAAAAGACAAAGATTCTAAAACCAAGAATCTAAATTCCCACATTAGAAACTAAAAAATAGGAACAAATTAAACTCAAAATAAGCAGAAGGGAGGAAATAATAGAGGTGAGAAGAAAGTAATGAAATAGAAAAAGAAAAAAGGTAGCCAATGAAACCAAATCTTGAAAACAAAAACTGAGAGTGTCATCAGCAGACATGAACTGCAAGATATTAATATTTGTCAATTTAAATTATCAGCTTGCTTTTTTTTCTGTGTCAACAGATTTTCTATTTGTGTCAATAGGCTAAACTGATTAAGACTGAAAGAAGAGACAAACTAGTAACATCCAGAATGAAACAGAGGAGCTCACTATGTATCCTACAGAGACTATAGTAATAATATGAGAGTATCGGAAAAACATCCATTCCAATAAATACAATTTAAATTAAATGGACAAATTCTTGAAAGATACAAATTACTAAAACTGATGCAACTATCCTATTTCAATCAGTATCTACAACAATCACCATGAAACTATTTTGACAAGATAACTGATGACTGCCCTGCTACTGAATACAAAAAATCTTTCAGTACTGATTTTTCTATTTGATAATATTGAGCACTTGTGAAATTTTTCCTTTCCTTTTTGTTGACATAACACTTCCTTTAATTTGTTTCTATCTCTATGGTTATTCTTTATCACAATCTTCCATGGCTTAACTTTCTTTTGTCCACATGTTGGCTCTCTCTTGAGGTCTGTCCTAGACTCCACTCTCACTTGAAAACCTCTCTGGGTGATCTCATTTATTTTCAAGACTTTATTACTCTCTATAGACTGATGAATCCCATATTTATGACTCAATCAGTCAATTAAATATCTGCTCCTGAGTGTACCACAGGTACCATCAACTCAACATTTCTAAATGGATTTGACTTGCTGTCCATATTGAAATTTTCATCTTTGCTTTCCATTTCTCAATAAATGTGTGAATCATATCTGCAATTTCCTTATTTCTTCAAGCAAGGAAGTATAGAGTCATCTTTCCCTGCCTGTCTCTCTCAGTTTCATAATGCAGCCTGTCATCAAGTTGTGCAGACTAAACCTACCTACCTACTGTTTGCATTATTACTACTTAACGTTAGGTCACTATTCCTTGTTTAATTTACTAAAATATGCCCCGAATTGTCCCCTCTTACTTCCTTTTTTCCCTACTACTCTATTTCTTTGTCTACATATGAAACAATGATCTTTCAGAAACATGAATCTGATTATTCTCTTTCTTAAAACACTTGATCACTCCCCTTCACAGTATAAAGTGTACTTTGTTCTATATAAAGTATACAGAATAAAGATCAAACTCGATTGCAGTGTGCAATGTCTTTTGCAGTTTGATCCTTGCTTTTCTTTTACCTTATCACCTCTTGCTCAGCCTTTACAATTTGCCTTTTAATTGTGATTACTTGTAGTTTTATTCATTTGTTCTCCCTACCCACTACCCTCAAGCTCTACACATTGATGCTGTCTCAGCCAAGAAAGATTTCTCTCAACACCTTTTCCATATTACTTCTTGTTTTTCAGAACTAAGCCCAAGCATTACTTCCTCCAGAAACCTCACTGGGTCTCACCAACCTGAGCTGTTCTCTTTCCTAAGTATTCCTATACTGCCCTACAAATAAAGCTTACGCAATACTTATTATACTTTGGAAAAATACTGAAAACAACGACATTTGGAAAAGCAAAGTCATAACCCTACAGATACAGGAAACGGAGAGAAAAATGTAAAATAAAATATTAACACAAGATATAGAGTTTAGTTACATGGAGGAAAACACTAGAGATAAAAAATAATTGTCTATTTTAATACTAAAAAGGAAAAAGAAGGAAGGAAGAAAAAAGAATGAGAGGAATAGAGAAAGAGGAAAAGAAAGAAAGGAATGAAGGAAGGAAGAGATAGAAAAAGAAGGAAAAGAAGAATAGAAGGAAAGAGGATAAGAGAAAGGAAGGAAGGAAGGAAGGGAAGAAGGGAGGAAGGGAAAGGAGGGAGGAAGTAAGGAAAATAGGAATGAAGGAAGGAAGGAAAAATGGGAAAAAAGTGTTTATAGTAGCATCAGTGGGGGCAATGGAATGAAATTAAGCAAAATATAATGCCAGCTGCTTCTCTAGAAGAAAAATCTTAATAACCAGATCCATTGGTCTATGGATGGAGCCATTGGAGGAAAGTTGTAAGTCCCAATATTTGAGACATTTTATGCTGAAAATACCAAGCATGTGAAACATAAACCGAGTGAGGGGAAAAATGTTCTGTCAGCCAAGGATTTCTGGGATTTTACAGATCTTTCCTCTAAGTTTTGGATGCGACTAAATTTTGTGATTCATATCCAGAAAGCCCAGCTCTGATGGCCCAGAAACATTAGAATCAAATACAAATAGTTTGCCACACATCTTCTTTCATAGGTTTAGAACTTTGATTCTGTTTTGTTTCAGAAGCAGTTCAGGTCATAGTCAATGGACACAAAGAAGATGTGTCTTCAAACCAGGATATGACTGGGAGGACTGAAGACTTGCTATTCTCCAGGTATGGTGCAAAGCACTTAATATGATTCAAAAGAAGTCTTGAAGACAAATTGAGCATTTGAGAACCACAGGGTGCAATTACTTTTACAAAAGATTGGTGTGATTAACCACCAGAAACTTTAAGAGTCTGTTATTTATAAAATGAAACATTGAATTTACTTGCTTTTTGCCTTGCACAGGCAGCTGCTCGGAAGTATCTGATACTAAGTACTGGGAATTATGGCATGTGCCAAAAGGATTTTAGAACTGGGATCCAAGTTGTGATCTAATTAAACAGTAAGACCTGACAAAACAGTCACTACTGGTCTGTTAATGACTTCCTGGGGCAGTTCAACTTCTCATGTCAAAGCGGAACAAGGGCAAGGTCATCTGTCTTTGGCTAAGGCTTTTCCCCCACCTCTTAAAAATAATGCTTCTACTGTTCCCCTATGCCCCCCTTCCTCTTCCATTCTCTCTTTTTCCCTTCATCCTTCTTTCTCTTTCTTTGTCCCTCTGTTTGTGACCAAAAAGTCTGATTCAGAAGTCTCAAAACAGCAAGACCAAAAAAAAAAAAAAAAAGTCCTTAACAATCATCTAAAAATAAGCAAGAAAGAAATAGCACACCACAGCCCACAGCTCTACCAAATAGAGGCATAAAGTGAGGCAGAGAAGTCCGACAGCTTGAGAACACGCATGTCCAGAATGAATGACACAAAGAAAAAGGCAAAGGCAGCAAATAGATACTCAAACCCCAACTCCCACATGTGGAAACACCTGTTCCAATTGCGGCCACACCTGTAGGCCTGTGCAGAGCACAGAGACAGATCTCAGTTCAGGAGAGAGGCTTATCTGCATTACCCTACTTTATGTGTGACTTTCAGCCCACTTTCATTGAATAAAAATCTAGTTCTTTAAAAAACAGCCACTGACTGCATTAAATTAAACATGAATTAAGAAAGGTATTAACAAGTCTATGATAGAGGCCGTTAGATTATTAGGGCTCCTTTGAACTCTTATTTTCTAAACAAAGAAGATATCTTTTAAAATTTAGATTAGGTACATTATTTTAGGTGACAAATTTAGATTTTTCTGCATCAATTCACATGAGAGGTCATTCGCAAATGGTGTACTAGCTACCTTCAGGCTGTGACTTCTGCCTTTTTTGCATAGAGCAGCCAGATAAAATATAGGACACCCAGTTAAATAGGAATTTGAGATAAACAACAAACACTTTTTTAGTATAAGTATGCCCCATGCAACGTTTGGGATATTTTTGCTTTCTAAATCCAGAAACCCTATTTTATCACTATTTTTGTTTTTAAATAATTTTCATCATTCTCTCTTTATAAGGAAAGGAGATATAGAAGCATCTTGCCTGTGATGTGTTTGATACAGACCAAATTAACTGAAAACACTAAAATTCTGTTTGAAGAAAATAAAGATATTTTTTGTAAGGGATCTGTGTCTGCCAGGCATCCTCATATTGTAGACAGAACCTTACAATATCTCAAGGAAACTGTTAGGAGCAGAGCCCTGGGTCATTCCCCAGAGACTGAGGATTCAGTTTCTTTTTTTAGAGCTGGGTTGGGAGGTGGTGTAGACACAGCATCTCAGCTGATTTTAATGCACAGTTTTGTTGGTCATAGTCTTCAAAAACATTTGTCTGCCTACCATGCGTAAAGCATTGTTAATTATTGCAAATTCCTTCTCAGACTTTTCCCGTCATTATGATTGCATCTCAAAATATGGCCAGGGAAGTCCAATTTAGACAGGTAAAACCGATTCACTCGTTTAATCTTTCTAGGAAGGATTTATTCACCTTCTTGTCCTCTAAAACACTGAGCTTTCTTTTTAAGTTTTTAATGCAGCAAACATTATCCTACCTGCCCTCTTCCGTTGGGATTTCTGCATGGTTTACTCTAATTACTCCTGATGCCAGACCTGGTGTGCTATGAACAACTTCAAAGAAAAAAACTAGAAAAGGAACAGTGTGTTTCTTTTTTTTTCTTTTTTAAGATACTGTATCAAGGAGACAAGATAGCATTTTGTTCTCATAATGTGATGGCCAAATCATATGGATAATCTATTAGGATGATGGATGGTATAAATTTTAATATGAAACCAACTCTAGTGAATTTCTCCTAGAATGTCTTTGAAACTAAACAGTCTCTCTTTGGTCCAAATTTAATAGGTCGCTAAGTTTAAAGCTTCTCTGGATATTAAACATTTTTTGATTAATTTTAATTATGTATATTGCAAGAACCGTGAAATCTTAGTTTAGAGCAATTGTTGCAGGAGGAAGTATCTGAAAATGAAGCCCGTTTCCTGCCTCAAGGCAAAATTACTATCTTACTTTAAATGTCCATTTACCCGACTGTCCTGACCAAAATGTTTCCTTGGTCTCTGCTTTTCTTTTTTTCAGTGAAGTCCAATTAACTTAATGAAATTGTTTTTGTCTTGCTCTATTTTGTTTTGCTATAGACTTTAAATTTTCTTAAAATATATGTCGTTCAAAAGACATCTCCTAGATGTCTACTGTGTGCCCGTGTTTGCATCTCTTAGCTTTTGTAAACCATGAACCTCGTCTCCAAAAAGCTCACTCTCTGTTGTGGATCAGAGACAAGTAAAACAATTAAAGTAATAAGATATGATGAATGCTTTGCTAGTTATATGCATAAAGGGCTTTGGGAGCAAAAACGATCAAGCAACTAACTCATAAGCATCATTTTATAATTCTAATCAAAATAGGATTTTCATGGAATTATAGAGCTTAAAAGTATGCTACTGGTTAAAATTAGAACTAGTTTCAAAATCTGTTACTTCCTAGCCATATGACATTTAAAAAATTACTTAACTTCTCTGAACTTCAGTTGCCTCTTCTATAAAATGCGGATATTAATCTATAAGGTTGCAAGCTGTGAGAATTAAATTAACGAGCTAGTTCCTGGGCACCACTGCTGCCACTACTACTACTGGCTGACATGCATTCTTGAGTCATGGCCAGCACCTTATGTATATTATTCAGTTAACTCTCCTAATGGCCCTCAGAGGATCATATTCCTCATGTTCCCACTCTACATGTGAGAAAGTTAAAGCACCCAAGGTCACACAACTAACTCTTTTAACTCAGGCAGACTTCAGGGTCTCACCTATAATCATAATACTGAATTAGTTCAAGGGAGCTACTTTTCTCTCCCTTTTTATAATTATTATTATAACTATTATTAAGGAAATCTGGCACCATCTAGTTAAAGCCCCTCCTCCCTTTTTTTTTAAGTAAGCGAAGGATCAAAATACAGAGTAGTTAAGACACTTGGGGAAGCACAGCAGTAGAAAACCGAGGCTAAATATTTCAGTCTGTTCATGCTGCTATTACAAAATATCTAAGACTGAGTAATTTATAAAGAAAAGGAATTACTTCTCACCGTTCAGGAGGCTGGGAAGTCCAAGATCAAGGCACTGGCAGGTTCAGTTGTCTAGTGAGCGTTTCTCTCTACTTCCAAGATGTTGCTTTGTTGCTGTGTTCTCCTGAGGGGAGGAATGCTGTGTCTTTACATGGTGGTAGGCAGAAGGGCAAACCAGTAGGACTCCACGTGAAACCTTTTTTGTAAGGAGCCCTTATGGCCTAATCACTCTCAGTGCCCCACCTTTTAATACTATCTCATTGGCCATTAAGTTTAGACACCTGAATTTTGGAGGTCGCACATTCAAACCGGAGCACTAAAACTTCTAAGTTCAGTACGTCATATTGCCACCCGTTTTCATACTGAACATTGGTTGGTAAATTGTAAAATGATAGAATAATTTTTTAACCAGAAGATTCAAGCTACCTGGCTTGCCTTACACCAATCCTCAAACACAAATTAATCTGGGGTAAACTTAAGCTTGTCCTCTTTCCAGAGGCTTACTGAGGCAGCATCTAGGAACACTCCTATTACAGGTGATTTCTGTGATCCTGAAGTGACTTAGCTGTATAGAAAGAAAGGTCCTTCCTGGGTTCAGAGAGCTCAGAATGATATTCGCCCATGTGTGAGCCACAGAATCATACTGCCTTCAGAAACCAAAGGGACTCTGGACATCACCCTGACTTAACGCCCTATTTTGCAGAGTCTTTGAGTGTGGCTTCATATCTGAAATGATGGAGTCAAGTCCAAACAGCTAATTGGTGTTCAGAATGTTCTTTAAATGAGAAAATTAAAATTAAATTACTACTTTCTTAACTGTCCATAAAGCATTTATTTTTTTAGGACTTTCTGTGAGACTCACAGAACCATTCAATTTCCTTACTATCCCACTCAATGTTTGTGTCAAAGAAGCTGAGAAATAGATTTAAACTTCATTGTTATTTAGTGAAGAGGGAAAGCACACGGTAACTAATTTTCTTTTTAAAAAATCGACATTACTGAGGCAAAATGACACAGTTATTGTATATATTTAAGGTGTACAACATGATATTTTAATATATGTATACATTGTAAAATGATCACTGCACTAAACCCAGTTAACACATTTATCACCTCACATAGCTACCATTTTCTTCTTTCCTCCCTTCCCTTCCCTCCCCTCCCCTCCCTTCCCTTTCCCTCCCCTTCCTTTTTTAAAAAATTTATTTATTTATTTTGAGATGGATTTTCCCTCTTGTTGCCCAGGCTGGAGTGCAATGATGCAATTTCGGCTCACCACAATGACCACCTTCTAGGTTCAAGGGATTCTCCTGCCTTAGCCTCCCCAGTAGCTGGGATTACAGGTATGTGCTACCATGCCTGGCTAATTTTTTGTATTTTTAGTAGAGACGGGGTTTCTCTATGTTGGTCAGGCTGGTCTTGAACTCCTGACCTCAGGTGATCCTTCTATCTCAGCCTCCTAAAGTGCTGTGATTACAGGCATGAGCCACCGCACTTGGCCCCTTCCTTCTTTTTCTTTTTCTTTTTGAGAACACTTGAGATAGATCTTCTTAGCAACTCTCAGGTATATAATACAGTGTTATAAATGGTAATCACTGTGTTACGTATTAGATATCCAGAGCTCATTCATCCTGTGCGGCTGAAACTTCATACTCTTTGATCAACATCTTCCCATTTCCTGCCATCCCTTTCCACCGCATCCCTGGCAACCGCAATTCTACTCTCTGCTTCCATGAGTTTGCTTATTTTAGATTCCATATATAAGTGAGATCATCCACTATTTTTTTCTAGGTTTGGCTTATTTCTCATGGTATAGTATCCTCCAGTTCATCCATGTTGTCATGTGTGTTGTGTGTGTATATGTGTGTGTATACCACAATTTTTTAATTTATTCATCTATTGAGAGACATTTAGGCTATTTCCATATCTTGGCTATTGTGAATAATGTTGCATTAAAACAGAGGTGAAGATATCTTCTTGAGATCTGGATTTCATTTCCTTTGCTTATATACCCAGAAGTGGTATTGCTGGGTCATATGGTAGTTATATTTTTAATTTTTTGAGGTACCACCATACTGTTTTCCATAATGACTGTACTAATTTACATTTCCACTAACAATGTATGACTATTCCCTTTTATCCACATCCTCATCAACACTTGTTATCTTTGCCTTTTTGAAAATGGCTATTCTAACATGTGTGAGATGATATTTCATTCTGGTTTTAATTTAATTCCTGTTTCATTAGAAAAATAATATTTCCCCAGAAGTGACATTGTACTTACTGAAAAAAGAAAAATACTAGATCACAATACATTATGTTTTAATTTATCTGTTTATTTTCCTTTATTACTCTCATTGGGTTCCTACAATGTAGGTTACACTATGCTAGACACTATATTTGTGAAGTTTTATTAAATTCTCACAAACAGCTCTACAAGGTAGACAATCTTATTTCCATTTTTCATTTAAGAAATCTGAATCTCCAAAAAGATTAAATAATTTGTCCAAAGTCTCACACCTTATTCTTGCCAGAGTTGGAATCACAACTCAGGTATTTCTGAGTCCAAAGCTGAGGCTCTTTCTACTATGTTAGGTGGACTTTGAGAAATGTATGAGTTTAAGTCCTAACTGAAAGAAAAGAAATATAACTAGGAAAATGAGCATGGTTTGGCTGATCCAGAAATCAAATCCAGATCTCTGAATGCCCTTTGTTAGTGACTGTGAGCATCAGCCCTCATCACTAGGTCTGGGGAGAGTAAGCAGCATTCGAAGCAGGAAGGAGACCAAAAGGACCTGTTGGGAGCAACCACGGGTCCTTCAGTCCATGTTCCTCTGGAACAGACCTTCGCTATGACTGTATCACAGTACCTGCAGCATATCTTCCACCACATAAGTTAGTTATATAATACTCAAAGATACCTGACATCATCAGTTCACGTCTCTGACTTCTGCCCAGAGAGAAAAATGTTGTGTATTTTGCCCTTGGTAGGTAATGCAAATAATGTTGCTCTTTAATCTTTGAGAAACAAAGCCCATTCTCTAACAGGCATATGTCAAACACATTCTCACCAAAAGAAATTGTAATATTTCACGTTAGAGTTTTCTATAGGAAGTGTGTTTTTTGGTATGCATTCTTACATTAGTTTAAACATGTATCAGTCAGATCAAGGATGGCATCATGGTTAACCAACAGGCATTTCCATGTTTATATAATGAGCTTTCAAAAATGACGTCAATGCATCTCATGCTGTCTAAAAGTATTTTTGAACTTGAAAGTAGAGGGAGAAAAAAAATCACTCCAAGTCACTGATTCTATATTTTGTGGAAGACAATTAAATGGTCCAAATATTGCATAGGGAAGGTCATCTATGTACTTTTTTCACCTGATGACTTTTTAAATCCTCCACCCAATGTCACGAATTTTTTTAAACTCTAGAAATTCAATTGAGATGCCAAAAGGTCTTTAAGCAAAGAAGAAGTAGAAATCAACACTAGAATTATTATTCTGAACAGGGTATTGACAGCTATAATAAAGTTACAGCAACCAGACCTGAAAATGTAGTCAGTTAATGGACTTTATTTAGACAACATCAGATAAGGACATTAGTAATAACTGTTATCTTGATAGATAAACTTAAATTCAAGAAAATGTTTCCCCAAACACAAGGTGTTGTGAATTCCTTTCCCTTTTATCTTATAGTAGGCAGAAGATTGCGACCTCCCATTATGAAACAGCATCGTAAAATGCAGAGCACAGCTACCCTGACTAAAACCACCTTTCTCCTCTGCTGATACAGACAAACTAGCAGTAAATGCTTTTTGAGCTCCTGGCGTGCAGATAAATTCCTACGGACATCCCCAATTGGACTGAGAGATTGAGAGACACAAGGGAGAGAATAGCTGAGGCCAGGAGAATTTAACATGGCAATTAGCAACCCTTCGACTTTGCTAGACCCCACAGCACAAGACAGGATGCAAGTAACCAAAAATCTCTCCAGCAGAGTAGCTGATAAATTGGTTGCGTCCCAGGGGTTGCTGGACAGAGTTATTATCCTATGGCAGGCCCGGATGGTGTGTAAGTCTATGCAGTGAGGTCAGACAATGAAACAGGGCTTTAAATTCCCAAGGAGAGCTCCTTTGCCTGCATATCCATTGGTGCACCCTTTCCCCTGATTTTGGAAGACTGAGTCACAACACATAGTGTGTATTATTCTCTCTGTCTTAACAAATAAGTTCAAAACATAAAACATTTAAAACAACTGTTAGCATTGTCACCAATGATTCTGTTCTTAAGAAGTTAGAAAAGTAAAATATAAAATTAAAATTGAAAATATTTAAAGACTTCCAGAATTTTTTTTAAGCAGAGGGAGGGTGTGTGGGGGAAGAGGAATTTTAATCTTCTTTCTGTATCAATTCTGATGGCTGCTTTTAAGCATTATTTTAACCATCACATATGGATCATAACAACTTTAGCACTGTATTTAAATTAACTCAACATTTTTCAATTTCTTAGGGTCTCAGTTTTTTCATCAGAAAAGTGGGACTAATAATATTACCTATTTACAACATTGCTATGATGATGGAATGAATTAATAGGTGGAAGATGCTAGAATAGTGGCTGGTACTGAGGAGGTTCTCAATATGTCTTCGCTGCGATAATGATGATGGTTGTGGTGGTTTTTAAATGTTACTCTGGCTGGATTTTATAATCTATAGAGCAATAACCATGTCTGCCTTGTTTATGGCGAAAACCCCAGCATCTAAGCACACTGCCTGAAATACAATTAATATTTATTGATTGATAGAATGAATGATTACATGAGTTTTTAAATGCTAATTTCCATACTTGTGTTACTATTGATTTAATTTAATTGTGAGGATTATTAGGAGTCACTAAAAAGGAAGTGGGAAATGGAGTTAGCAAAATCAGTATCTTCAGGATACATTTATTGAGGAACTACGACGTATAGGGCATAGGGTTTTGAATATTAATTTCCAATGTGTATATTAAAAATCCAAAATACAGAGGACAGCCTAATATCATTATAATCTTCTACCTGGTATAACAAAGGGATCATGAGAGAATTCTAGAGATATTTCACTTCTATTTTTCTTTTTGTAAACTTCTAATATTTTTCAAAATATCAATGTCAACAGTCTCTCTTGTTCCCTCCTCCCTCCCTCCATGTTTCTCTCCTCCCTTCCTCTCTTTTCTTTTTTCTCTCCCCTGCTTCTGCCTCTGTTCCCCCTTTTTTCTCTTTCCCTCCCTCCCTTTCTTCCCTCGCTTCCTGCCTCTCTTCCTCGCTCTTCCTTTTTTCTTTCTTTTCTTCCTCCTCTTCCCTCCTTCCCTTCCCTTCCCTTTGCCTGCCTGCCTGCCTATCTTCCTTCTTTCCTTCCTTCTTTCCTTCCTTCCTTTGCCCTTAAAGGCCACATACTCAAATGTTCTCAGCAAAAAACAGAACAAAAAACACAGGAAATGCTAACTTTTCTGTTGAATTGGCCCTTGAGATTTTCCATTTAGACATAATTTCAATCAAAACTCGGAGCAATTTCTATATGAAAGGAAATAGCCCACTTACACTGGAATTCCTTTGAGGGTTTCACAACTTTGGCTGCAGTATACTTGATTGGGTTGAGCCTCCAGATTAACAGAAGACCCTGCCTTTTCAGTCAGTTTCTTTCCATTTCAAAAGCCTAAGGCAATACCTGGTAGGTTATCTGCAATGCCAGTGTTAAAATTGAAGGACATTTAGTTGTGTTGAGTTTTTTATCTTTTATGATATTTTGGTTTTACTACCTTTTTTTAAAAAAAAAAAATCTTCCACTGGCATTTCTAAATGCTTAATCACCAATTTGGGAAATATTTAAGAAGTTGGAGACCAACCATCCATCAGCAAACACTGTTTGGTCCAAATTTAATAGTCTAGTGTCTGTGTTTAAAGTTTTTTTGAACTTGTAAAATCTTAGTTCTGTGCAATAGTTTCAGGAGGAAGTGCCTAAAAATGAATTGCATTTCCTGTTCTAACAAAGTGTCTGAAGTGTAATGGCCATTTTTTCTTTGCCCTAATAACCATTTGTTAGCATTCTGCTCACAAAGCCAACAATTTTTCAATTGGTTTTGCTGTTTTCCATTTGTTTGTTTTTTTTGGTTGCTTTGATCTGTCATGAGTACATGATTCTGTCATTGCTCAATTTGCTTGACATCTATTAATTGATACTGTGGGCTGAAAACTCAGAGTAAAACTAGACACGATTCATGTGCTCCATAGACACCCATGGTAACCCTCCATGTAACAGAGCTGCCCTCCCTGACTTCCCCTCGTGTCCCTTAGCCTGTTCTCTTTGTCTTCATGTCACACATCTGCTGACATGTATGTATTTATTTGCTTATTGTTTGTTTTTCTCACTATATTGTAAGTACGCCTATGGCAGTGCTTGTCACAGAGTAGGGACACAAAAATTATCTTTTGAAATAATTAATGAAGAAACACTTTAATATGCATTATATTCTTTGAGCCTGGGGTGGGTGACCACAAAGGTGTGTGTTTGTTTTGTGATAAATCATTGAACTATAGATTTTTGAATTATGGGTTTCTTTGTGTGTGTATTATACTTCAAAATACTGAAGATTTTTAAAAATTCCAAACTTTTCTAAAGCTTTGAATCTCCTTATATTAGTTACTTGTTGGCTACACCACCTAGTACTTAATTGCCAATGTTAAAATGCATTGCTTGAAGAAATAGTTTCATTTTGTGTTGTCAAAGCTTAATATAGGTAGGAAAGTGATCGCCACTTATAGCTGAGAGTCTTTACTGAGTATCTACTCTGTTTATATCTCATCATGTAAAAGTAAGTTTAGGGGCGAAAATTCTTTAGATGACAACTCTTTAGAGGCCAAGTGTTATGAAGAAATCTAGACTAGCAATCTAACTTTCCAATCCTTGAGACTTGTAGACAGAGCTGTAGATTTTGGAGAGGTTCACTCAGGTGAGGGAGCTGAAATCTTAATAGTGGCTCACAGAGGAAGGTGGGTAGACCAAATACTCAGTGGGACAGATCTTTTTCCAGACTGAAAGTGGGTGCAAAACTATATCCAGATTCAATGTAAAAAGTCACAGATGCAATAAAGAAATCCAGTTCGGCTTCAGTATTCAAAATAAATTCATTTGATGAGTGTGTTCTGCATTTAAGACTATAAATCTGTTTCATAGATAAAATGTGGCTGACAAAGTTGGTGGGTATTCAGCATGGAGAATGCAGTGGTGCGTGCTTTGGGTGTTTTGTCTTTTGATTCTCCTCCCCAATATCTTTCACTAAATGATGACCTCCACCTGCAGCTGACATCATCCACATGTATGCCTATGTGCCAACGCCAGGGTTTTATGTTTAGGGCTACAGCTATATTTGATCAACAGGTTAGGGTCAGTTGCATTAAATAAATATTTTTATGGCTTATAAAAGCCAATGTTTTAGGAACCAAAGAAAATAATTATGTCCTACTTAAGGAAGGTTTATTTCAAATCCCAGCTAGGGCCCCACTGTGGCCACTGCTTACATTTTCCAAAATTGATTTTCCACCAGATAAACAGTTACTCTGAAGTTACGTGTGGCATTTCCTCCAAGTAACAATGATACAGTATCTCTGAAACATTTCCTGGTATTTCCCATTTTTCTTTCTTTCTGTGATACTCATTTCTTTAACACATTCTTCCCAGGAGAATTTGTTCCATAGTCCTACCATGCTAACTGTTGCCCTCTATGACCCAGACAGACGGGGAATCAGGAATCTTTACAAGTAGAATTTTACTTACTCCTCGGAAATGAAGGCTTTGCTTGCATTAGTCTCCCCTCAATAAGTCTTACTCACTTTCACATACAAAGCATTAAGGCCTGCACTAATGGGTTCTCATTGTATTGCTCCCCAAGGCAAACTTGGGAAGGAGAAGTTGGTCTTTAAAGTTTATCCAAGCTCCTCTCCTTTCTCCTCTCGCCTCTCCTCTATTAGGAACATTGACTAATAGCTCCTTCCCTGAGATCCTGTGCACTGGCTTCCCCAGGCCTAAAACTCTACGCAACCCTCCCCCACGACTCCATGTCATGGCACGAGTCTGCCTGGCTTCTTTCAAAGTCACCTATCTGTGTCCTCATCTATAAGAATTCTGCTGCTTGTTTTCCCAAAGTAGCTACAAAAGAACTAAGGAAAGTTGTTAATATCTGTCAAAGGACATATATGTTTTCAGAGGCAGAAATCAATGTATGTAGAGTGAGAAGCTCTCAATTCATATTGCAACTCTCCCACCAGATCTGGGTGACATATTTCATAGTTTATAAGCCTTGGTTTTCTCACCTGTAAAATGGGGTTGACAATATATATTTTGCAGTATTTTGAGGCTCAAATTAGTTGAAATGGGTTAATTTTCTTGCAAACTGTAAATTTTGCAGCCGTGCCATATTGTTTTAATTAATGGCATTGGGGGAGAAATGTAATCCTTCCCTACTGTCAGCATAAAGGCTGTGGCCTGCTCTGCCTGTGTGCAGTGTGCAGCGCTCTTCCTGGAGAGCAGAGGATGATTTGTTTTCATGATTTCAGAAACAGGTACTCAGTTTCTCTGTCTGGATCTCACACCCACTTCTCTGCCCCCAGTATTTCCATTCATAAATGCTTTAGCTCCAGCATACCTCCAGTGTGAAAACTCTCCAAGAAACCCAACCCTCCCTGGGTAGGTGGTTTACCTTAGAGAATCAGTGCACACACAATGATAGTATTTATAACCAGGGAGTAAGAACTCTGCCTCTGTTCCAGGCCTAGAGACTCACTAAATAAATTCAGGGCAAGTGGCACTTGAGAGGGATGGAACATGCCTCAAACTCATTAGGAAACTCTGGTCAGAGAGGCCGAATGTAACTGAATATTGCGTGGCACTATGAAACATCTAGGTGAAGCTAGTCGTCAAAGACAGCCCTCTCTATGGAAAGGGGTCAGAGGGAGTCCACTTACCCATGTCTGGACCTTTACTTACTAAGTGCTGCCAGAATGTGTTAAGTGTGTATTTTGAGATGCCAGAGAAGAGCAGAGAAGAAATATTCCAAAAGCAAAAACACTGAACAACTCATACATGACTCAGTCTTTATCATCTGTACCTCTAAATAATATAACACATAACATGTTAGGATTCTGAAGAGGTGAGAAATTGAGACAAGTCTTCATACCGTGACGCTCAGGTCAATCAAGTTTATGTGGTCAAAATTGTAGAATCCTGCAAAGAATTCCAATGTGAGTGGTCTTTTTGCCCCCCGCCCCACCTCATATAGAATTGGTGCTGCATTTCAATTAAAATGGAATCTAAAAGGAAAATCCCCAAAGGCCAATTTCAGTAGAAAAAATATTTTGAGTGATTTTTATTGGCTTGAGACTTTGCCGCCGATACTTCTAGCCATGTCTTGATATGACTTTGCTCTAAAAAAAAAAAAGCCTGAATGCCTCAAATATCTAAGCTAAAACTTCTTCCCGCTGGTTGAATTTAAAACACATTGGGGTAATAAAAGCACTATTTAAATTTATCATGAAAGGAAAATTTACAGAAATAGAAGGTCCTGCATGTCAATAAAATAATTGCTTATCGATGTATTTATTGAATTCGTTACAATCGTATGTATCCATTTAACATCATATAAATCTGTTGCTGTCTTATGGCTATCAGTTTCAGATAATGAAGATATTTTGTGTAAATGTTTTTCCTTAGCTCCAAGAATTGTTGGGAGACTTCCTCACCGACTCTTTGAATTACTGTGGTTCTTAGAAAACTTTATTGGAGAGGCATGTGAGCAGGGCAGCTATCTCTGTTTTTCTAGCATTACTGTGGCTTCAGAGCAAGGGCTCATGGGCTCATTTGAAAATTCTTTTAGTGTTTTCATCCTCGCTCATGGCATCACATTATATTTTGGTGGATAGAAAGCGCAGTATGTGAGGAGGATAATATCATATCAAAAAGAACCCTGGAGATAGCTGTAAAGTATACCAGTTAGCAACTCGGCAGAGAACCTTCCATCAAATAACCTGAAGTGAGGTTGCTTTGTTCATTAAACTGACCTACATGAACCATTATTGCTATTTGGCTCTGAATTATTAAAAATCAGTAGCAAGATTTAGCACACCTCTAACTCCAGGCTCTCCGTTCTCCAGGATAAAAACAGTCTCTCTTTGTGCTAGTTAGAAAACATATGTGAATGTACTAGCACTCAGCTTCTAGTGATAACCTTGTTAGTGTCTATATAACTGCATGTAACCACTCAGCATGACATCCTTTTCCATTTCTCTTTATGAATAATTTTGTTATACCTCAACCATTTTCTAGTGCTCTTTATTACAGCATGCTACTACATTTATTAGAGTTCCCATCAGAGAATTCTTCTTCTTGTTATCCTTAATAGTGCCATGTACTGCCCTCTCTTGACTGTAAACCTGGCGCTGTTCAAAGAACATTTATTAGTTTATAACACTTACATTTTAAATTCCTGCCAAGAACTTCCTAGGTGAAGAATAAGTTTGCAATAAACACACACACACACACACACACACACACACACACACACACACACACACACACTCCACTACCACCACCACCTTCACCACCATCACTTCTACCAGAATTATAGTGCCAAGGGACTACCTTTTAATCCACAAATATCAGAAAACACACGGGCTAATAACTTCTTCATTTAAACCCATTATGACCTGGCACTTCAGCAAGCTCTAAGGAGCAGGTGCTTTCGATTGATTCTAGCACACACACTTGGACTGGAAGCTTTGAGCTAAACTGAGGCATGTTCATTTCGGTGCAACAACATTGCTATTCTGGGTTTTTATTGTGCAGACCACTTCAATCTGACTAGAGGCAGAAAGAATGCTGAAAGTAACTAACAGCTGCAGTTTATGATGTTTTCTTAACAATCTAATCCAAAACGCTTTTAAGGCTGGCCAGATTAGATATTAGCTGCTTGACAGTGGCAATTGTCTTCTTTGGGTTTCCTGTAAGATCACCTTCGAAATACAGAGATATGGAAAACGCATTTGCATCCTGTCCATTTGTTAGTTAATCACCTATATGTGAACAAAAACGTTTCCTTCCCAAGGGACCAAGTGGTCAACCTCTGTTTATCTTATGTTTTCAGAGGGAAGGATGAAGAGGTTAGAAAGGGCCGGGTGCAGTGGCTCATGCCTATAATCACAGAACTTTGGGAGGCCGAGGCGGGTGGATCACTTGGGTCAGGAATTCGAGACCAGCCTGGCCAACATGGTGAAACCTCATCTCTACTAAAAATAAAATACAAAAAAAAAGAGGTTAGAAAGATAAAAGAAACACTGCCAATAGGAGAAAGAAAAGAAAAGTGGGCAGGAGAAGGAGAAAAACAGGAAATGACCACTACTACCATACTAGAAAAGGCTTTCATCCATGGAATTTGCCACACGTGTATTCACACATAGCCATAAAAATCACTGAAAGCTTTCTCCACTTTTGCTTCAAGTGGATTTATTCTTTCTTTCTCCAAACAATAAAGTATACCATTATAGGAAGATGTAAGTTCAGAGATGCCAAATATAATTTTTGGAGCTCACAAAGTCCTTATTATGCAGCTGGCTCTCAAAAGTCCTAATGGATGGCAAGAGGCAGCCGTCACCAATAATGGGACCAGGTCACTAGAGGAAATCCACTGGACTTCACTCATAATTAGATTCTGTTTTGATTACCAGAGATGTGTATTTTCTACTACCCAGTCCAGGAACTGTTATACATATCATCAACAGCAGTCCATGGACAAACAGGCAGCATGCTCTCTCTCCCTCCTCTTATTCAGCTATTATTATTCTACATTAAACCTTCTTTAGCTACCTTTAAAATTTTGTTTGCTCTTTTTGCTGTTGGCATCTAGAATACACATATTGTTTGCTTTATATGAGAATTAACGCCCGCTAGCCTTTGTCATTGTTGCTACGATTTCATGATCACAGGCTGAAATGACAGATTTAGAGCCAAAACATCCAGAGATAGGAGCAGCCTGAAACTGGATATACCCCAGTTGGTTATTTTTATACTCATATGCCATGAATGTCAAAATGGTGGCAGCTCTTCTTTTTGTTCCCTTAGTCATCCACAAGAGACAAACTATATTTCATACCCCTCTTCTGCTTCCTGATATTGAGTTCTCCACAACTGCATCTATGTGTTCCATTTTTAGCAAACTAAAGACAGTTTCTTAAGTGTCCAGTAAAGAGATATTGCCTTCTGTATATGTCCATTTAAAAAAAAATACCGTACCTGAAGTTCTTAAGACATAAATTCTGGAATGTGCTCAAACACAGGACTTCTATAATATCTTAGAGAAGGGAATGATACCAGCATTTGAGGTCTAGGCACAAGAACTGGCTCATAAAATTTTGGTGTCAGAAGGAGACTTCCAGAACTAGAACTATGTCATCTAAAAGAGACACTAAATGCCAGGGGTGAAGAAGTGCAAGAAAGATTGAAAATCTTCCAGAAGATTCCTTATGATACTGAGAGGAGAAGACAGATGAGGAGAAGGTAGAAATGTCAGGAAGATGAAAAGACTAGTCTTAGAGAGAAGAGTAGCTAAAGGGAACTAGAGGCTAGTGTTATACCTGGGATCAAAAGCCAGCGAAAGGAGGACTAGTCAGTGACTCAGCATGAAGTAAAGAAGACAAGTGCAGGTGGTTTTATTTTTAATATATTTCATTCAGTGTAGGGATTGTGCATGAAGTAAAGAAGACAAGTGCTGGTGATTTTATTTTTAATATATTTCATTCAGTGTAGGGATTGTTGGTAAGGGTAGAAAACAGTGACAAAGATATAGAAGAAAAGAGTTCACATTTAAACACCAAGTAAATCACAATCAATTGTCATGATAAAATTGTTCAGAGGGACTGAAGATGAAATTGATTGCTATTTGACTACAATTGATTTGTACATAATACAAAGTTTGTAGTAGACACACAAAACTGCCCCCTGATGCACATGAATTCCAGCTTAGAGGCCTTTTGATACCCCAAAAGTGTTCCATCTGAGGCCTTCTCACGGGTAGTCTTTGGATGAGACATAGTTACCCCTTCTATTTCACTTTCCAAGTCCTCCTCAAATCAGAAGATTGCAGGCTTTCTTCCTTATTTTGCTCTCTTATTGTCCTGTTAGTTGACATAAAGTATTATTAATCCAACAAAACATTTTTCTTTCCCTTGGTAAGAATAAGTGCATATATTGTGGATCCTATATTTGGCTCCATGGCTAAGGTTTTTCCTGAATGATAATGTCTCCAGATTTTTATATCTGTTACTGTTGGACCTGCCCAGAGGTGCACTTGGGTCCTAGAAAAAATTAAGTACAAATTGTAGATTTACTATTTATTATTTATTTAGAGAGATTCTTTCCCTCAACTTCTTGAGCCAATTGGGAAGCACGTTAAGACATTTTATGGTTAGATAAACATCTGAATTCCTGTGATGATTGTAAAACTTTTCCTGTAACTACTTGCATGTGTCACTGATGGTAGTTAATCATAGAATGGGCCAATGAGGGCGCTTTCTCAACATTCTTACATCTATGCTTTTTGTAAGCATTGCTCAGCTTCTTAACCTCATCTACCACAGTAAACATACCCCATCAGTACTATAGTTCTTCTCCACATTGGGATTTACCTGTCTTTTGCCAAACCCACCTAGAATCTTAAATGCCAAAAATATTTCTGGTAATATGTCACTCACCAGGCAAATGCTATTCATTTTTATCTCCAGATTTGTAGAGTTCCTTTTTTCCCCCCCCAAAAAAATGAATATTTATTTTTTAAAATGAAAGCCAAATTTACCATATTCTAAATCTTTAAATTGTGTATCATTTCATTTATCAATTGTCATCTAGTTCTTAGATATTGTTATATACACATAAGTAACAGAGTCTTTGAAAATTTAGTTTTGGATTACGCTGAGTGTATTGTCACTATTTTCCCCTAGCCCTTAACACGCTGGGAATTGCAATCCATGAAAGCAATTCAAGCACTGAAAGTAAATGGAGTTTGCACTACATTTCCATTTTGGATTTACCCCCATAAACCTTTAGCTCTAAGGCTGCTGGTGAAGACTATGCTCTCCAATCAGCCAGAACAAACAGAGAGTGAAAAAGTAAGGAGGGAAGATTCATGAATCATAAGGATGACCAATATTCTGGCATAAGTGTCACAGCTTGCAATATATTGCTATATTATTCCTATGAAAGTTTGCACGATTAAATGGAGGCATATTGACAAATATGCGATAAGTCAACTTTTCTTCATGGATTTCTTGTAATGAAAGTCTTTTATGTTACCTGAATCAAATAAAATAGTCCAAACAGAAACAATTGTTTGCTTAATGGTCTGTGAAACTAGGACCAATGATTGCACTTTTAATTTCTGGCACTAAGGCTCTCAAACATTTAATAAAATCATCACATTGCTAAAATTTCTTATTTCACCTCTGTACCTTATTATGGCTCAGGGATTAAATTTCAATAATGTAATCAATAGTGTGATGAGGAGATTGTGGCTTTATTTTCAGGGATGTATTACACAGAGAAATACAAAGAACTACTTTCTCAGCTAGTATGGAAAAGAGATGTAAGCAATGGCAATCCCTTCTGACTGCTTAGCCCTGCTCAAACTCCTCTACCCCTTAACTCAGCACTCTTCAAATCCTGTTGATTGCTCATTCATATCTGTGAAAATCCAAAATACCAGAAAACCAGCCATCTCTCTATATGTGCTTTGTGTAGCAATTATATTACCTCATACCCTCCGAATATATTACATATATTAAAATCTATGTACAAAATAGAAAATTATAAAAATGAGATCATGAAATCAATATTATTTTTAAGATCATTAGCTAATATCTTAAGGCATTTGGGTTTATTGCTATAATCGTGCATAACAAGTCCATATTTTCAAGTAATTTTTCTTGACTTTAAACATTCAGAAGAATTATTGGAAAAGCCAAATAGATCTTCATTGCTTTCAGCTCATGGAAATAGTTTATTCTGTAAGTGAAAGTGTCAGCTTTAGAATTTCCCCATACTCACCTGGGCTTACATTACAATCAGTATTATTTCTTGGCCAGAAAATTTGTGAGCCACTGGTCCATTTTGGGAAAGTTAATTTACTTAAAACCTGAAAACACAACCTATAAATTTATATTACTGGCCATAAATAAACTAGTATATACTGCAATATGCTAAAAATGAACAAATGAGTTGAAGACAACTCTATTAACCATTTTGCCTTATAGAATTATGATCCTTCTCCCCAGGATAGTTACATAACATGTGGTCCTCTGAAACATAGACTGAGTGAGAATCATTTAAATCTGTTTATTACATCATAGTGAAGGTTAATTGCAATCTTATTATAAATGTAAACAATAAGAATATATAGAAGCTGTAGTGTTTTCTTCTCATACTCCAATGGATCATCTTGTACAGTGGGTCATGTCAATGTATCCAAGTTTAAAGACTACTTTCCTGACTGATAAACCTGAAGTTTGGTCTCACACTTTTTCTCTTCTAATTTTTAGTACTCTCTTATTTTACACACCCTGAAGATGCCAGATGTACCACCAGCCCAGACTTCTCTTCTGAGCTACAAATTCATATATATAATAATAATCTGTTGGATATCTCCATATGAAAATCCTACATTTTTAAAATTGAACTTAAATTCTGATTAATTGTTCTAATATTCATCTTTTGCCCAGGTAAAAACCCTTGGCTTCTCCTTCTTTGCTTGCCACAGTCATGCCAATAGGTTCCTTTAATTCTGCCTCCTAAAATCTCTCCAAGCCACCAGCACTATTTCCTACTTGTATTGGGAAGTTACCTGCTGACTTCCTCCAGTCTTACCCAACAAATTCTCATACTATCGCTGGATGATGTTTTAAGAGTCAGAAATATGTTATTCCACATTTTAATAACTCTATGTTAATGGTTCCCCTTTGTCCACAAGACAAAAGAGTTTGCTTCTCAAGGGCACAAAGCTCTCCAAGGTCTGACTCCTGCTCTGCTCTCCTTTGTTGCTAAGTGTCACTCTCCTTTCACACTATGAACTCTGATCATCCCAAGCAACATGAATTCTGAAGGCACCATGATTTTTCATAAATCCATCTACTCCAGGCTTTTCTATCTGCCTCAGTGGCCTCTAAATTCAACCCACACTCATCTGAAAACTCCTACTTACTTGAAAGCATTAATTTTTCATCTCAAAGTATTTTCCTGCTGCAGGCAAAATTGCCTTTATTCTACCCCAAGCATATCTCTGTCACTTCATTTTAATTAATTTCTTTATTTTCTCCTCCACCTGATGGTGAGTACCTACTTAGCAGAACCCATTTCTTATTAGTGTTTATAGAATGTGGAACAAAATCTAGCATGTAGCAGCAAGGCATCTCACTAACAATGTGTATTAGGAACTCTTCTGGGTGCTGAGGATTCAGGAACAAATAAAATAGACAAAAATCTCTGAATTCTTACAGAATATATTGTAAGTTTTAGTGGATGTTATCCATATTATAATCTGTATAACAATATACTATGGTTTATGTCACATTGATTTGAGCTGAATTTTGCCAAGTAGTAAAAAACACTTCAGTGTCACCAAGCTGATCATAGACTGAAAATTCACTCTGCCTTCTAAGAAGAAATTTATTTCTTGTAATAAGATCATGTAAAATGCTTGACTACAATTTACATGCCATCAATTTTTAAAAATTAAGAAATAGAAAGATTTGCATAAAAAGAAGTGCATTATCTTTTAAATGCCTGTTTTGATAATGTTTACTAACCTCTACCTTTTGAGAGTGATTTCTCTGATAAATAGCACCTGGGTAAATAGTAAGTATGCAGTAGTTATTTGTGAATGTGACTACACGAATGGTAACCAATTAATTTAGGCCAAGAATTGATATGATTTTTATGAGTTCTCTTCTTGAAATAAAACTAGATTATAAGTTGAATAAGCTGGAGCTAAGATTTAGAGATGAAAAATTAATACACATTTCACGTGATGCTCAGTGCTCTACTTCAAACTTCTCAAATCTCAGTTCCACTGTCACAATGCTACTAGCTTCTACGATTTCAAGTTTTTCCAGAAATAATAATAATAGGTGATTCTGTGCTAGATCCTGTACAAAGTGTTTATGTGAATTATTACACTGAATCTTCAAAACTTCATGAGCTATGTGTTATTATTCATTCTATTTTACAGATGAGGAAATTGAGACTTAGATGCTGACAATCTTCCTATGATTATACTGTTACTAATAGTAGAGCAAGAATTTGAACTCAGAGATTTTGGCCTTGGAAAACCATAGGTCTGTCCTGTGCTTCACTCATCCAGGGCACTGACGCTGAAAGTAAAGACTAAAGGTCAATAAAACAACCAAACCCTGTCTACTAACATACCTATAATCTACTGGGATTGAGGGCTGTGCCCAAATTCAAATGGAGAAGGACAAAAGTGCTAAATGTGAGCCTAACACAGAAGTCTTCAGTCTTCAACCTCAAAAAGTTTCAAAAAGGAACTTGTCATTGGCTCAGGAAAAATGAAGAGGAAATAGTACCACACTGATTATTGTTGAACTTGTTTATAGGGAAATACATAAACAGTTTTCTGCCTCTGCTTCATGTCCGTTTTAAATTCATCCTGGCAAGCTCACTGTTAAAATGTCCTCATGGTGTTGGGAAGCAGCAAAGTAGGCTGGATGTTAGGGCCAAAAATATGTCACTTCTATTTGAGATCAATGTATTTAGTGTAAATGGATCTATCAGGTTAGCTGTAGTGACCAAGCATGGCCATGATGTATGAGACTTAGACAATCAGGTTTTGAAGGAACATTGAATTTTGATTTGGTGAGTTTAGAACAGAGTTAGAAAAATGGTAACCAGGGTAGATGACTGAGAAGGATGATAATAGGGAGATGAACAGGAAACCTGCAAACAAATTCCACCTACTTCTATTTTTTTGTTTGCTTTTGAGACAGAGTCTCTCCCTGTGGCCCAGGCTGGAGTGCAGTGGTTCAATCTCTGCTCACTGCAACCTTGGCCTCCTGGGTTCAAGTGATTCTTCTGCCTCAGCTTCCCGAGTAGCTGGGATTACAGGAGCCTGTGTTATGGCTGTTTCTGTGACTTAGCAACTTAGAAACTCCTAGAGTTATTCACACCTCGGAAATTGGTTCTTGAGGATGAGCAATATCATCAATTTTGGAGTCAAGCCTATGCTCAAATGTAGGTTCCATTTCTTGCTAGCTCTGCAAGTTTAATGTATCTGAATCTCAGTTTTCTCTTCTTTTAATTGGAATAATCATATTTTCCTCTCAAAATTATTGTAAGGATCACAGAGATAATGTGTGATGTATTCAGAACAGGCCTAAGAGGCCTAGAATATAATAAGTGCTCAATATTTCAGTTCTCTTTCCCCTCACCTGGTAATCTCACTATAAAAATAAATGCACCATCTACACACAGATTCATACACATGCATACAAACACAAATTACTGGCTTAGAAGAGAAAAAAAGGAAACAGGCACCATTCAAATGTGGAAAATATTAGCATTATGCTCTGACTCTCTTGCTTCCTATATGTATTGCTAAAAGTTTAATGTGATCTTGAGAAAAGAGGATGTCAGTCAACAATCATAGACCTCATAGGTCGGCTTCTTACAAGAAGCAGACTACTACGGAGCTATGAGAGAAGTGCTCTGTCTACCCACTAAACAGATTCTTCTTTGGGAAAAGTTGTTTAGAAGCGCCTTTAGATTTTCTTTAGAGTCAAACATATCTAATCCTAAATAAGACCTTTTGGAAAATGAGAACTGAGGCTAACATCTGCTTGGACTCAAGATAACCAAGATGAAAGCCATAATTTTCGTTAAATATGTCACCTTGCACTCCAGTGTGCATACTCTGTCTTCCTGGGATTAAAGTTATTCTTCACTTCCCTTTCTGTGGGTAATATTGCATTCCAAAGAATTCTGCTTCCTGTCCCTGTAATGTGAATAGAAAAACACTATTAGTAGGGTATCATATTCACAGTCACCGTTTGACTACATGTGATGCGTAATGACTATAATAATTATATTTTATGTTTTTTCTAGATACTTCAAAACAGTACTTCATTATCAGTGATGATGTCTAGACAAGAATTTAGAGAATTTAGCTAGCCCTCTAAGAAAATATTAAGTAGCAAACACAGTTTTTTATATTCCTGGCACTATTCCAAAAAGGATCGAATACAAGGTAACGACTTATAAGGTAGTTACTATTATTATCCCCATTGTGCAAATAAAAAGTTTTGGACCAGAGAGCTTACATAATTTGCCAAAGAGATACACATTTACCATTTAGATGGTGAATATGAAAGCTGTCCTGTGTTCCAATCTATTCTAATATATACCACCATTACTTGTGGTACTTAGAACACTTTGTGCAAAGTAAGCCACCTTCTTCCTCCCAGTATCAAAATTGTTCTAATACAGTAAAATCTTGTCCTGTTCCACACTTTGCCCAACCCCTTGAAGATGGGCAAATAACTTTCTTACAATATGGAGAGGTATTATTGCAAAATTTACTGCCAGGTTGAGACCTTGCATGCCATACTAAATTTTTATGACAGTTATAAACGCCTAAAAAATCTAAGTCTATCATGGGACTACTTATAAATACTAATAATAACTCTCTGACCAAGCTGCATCATGAAAGAGTCTAGTGGCTAAAGTCAAATAAGCAAGAACAAAGGTTTGAATGATTTCTTTAGTTCGATGCTTGACTCTTCTTCCCTTTTTCTGCAAGAGAGTTAAGAGAAGAGGGAGGTAAGAAGAGGTAGAAGAAAAAAGAGACTTCCTATAGGAGTCCCAGTAGATCTCATTTTCTGAACTCCAGTTTTCTTTTAAGTAAAATGGTATTCAATACATTGTAAAGTTCTTTGAAATTCCATTTTACTAAACCCGCTCAGGATTAAGGAGGCCAATTTAATAAGTGATTGTAGAATTCCTGCCATCTGAGTGCTGCCTCAGGAGTTATTCCCCTGTTGTGTGTTTCTTTTTAAGTATTGGAAAGCCTGGGGAAATACTAAACAGAATTATAAAAATGAATTATACAAGATGTGACTTTAAAGAAATGAGATCAATTCTACAAGCCACACCTGAAAATCAATGATATTACCAAAATTATACTTACACTTTTAGTCAAAAGGGCATAACACAAATCCATGAGATTAGGGAACAAAAAAAGGATTGGAAGAATGCACACAAACTCAAAACAGTGGTTACCTCTGAAATTAAAGGGGACTTTAGTCTATTATGTTCTACAATATTTTAAGTGCAATCTGTTCATGTATTTTTAAAATTATCTAACTTGTAGCACCAAAATCCACTCAAAAATTTGGTTATTCAATTTCTTTTTTTCGAGAATATTCAAATAATGAGATTTCATGCTTTCAAGAAGTAATCATTCCAAGGCTTCAATTCTTAGCCAATACTGCATTCTCACAGCCCTTTCATTTTAGGGTTAGCATAATGATCATGGCTGAACAGAAACAGAAACAGAGTAACTGTTTGCCATGACTGGGATCTCATTGGTTTCTCTGATGTATTAATGGAACCTTTTCACAGTTCTCACTAGACTTCTTTCATTTATTTATTTACTCAGTCTCTCCAATATGTAACAGCCTCATCATTTATTTCATTTCTTTCTGTTGATTTATGACATTATCACCAACTGGGTTTCACCCAATGGTTGGGTTTCTCCATATATTTCTCAGATATGCAAGAACAAAATTCACTTTCCCTCCTTTGAGAGAAAAAGCAAGGAGAAAGCATTTATTCCTAAGCTTGAATTTTTCATCATAAGTGAGTACTAATGGATGGTGGTGGGGATTGGCCTGACTCTTGAAAGAAGTTGAATGTATACCCTAGAATGCCAAATGTTAAAAAATATATATATCTTGGTTAAGATTCAGGAAAAGTATATTTCGATTTTATCCAAAAGAAAAATATTGGTTAACATGAAATTAAAATGAAAATACTCCTCTGTTTCCTCCTCCCCCCAAAACAATTGCAACCTCCTATAAAGTCTTCAAAACCAAAATAATATAAATTGATGTGTTTTGCTCCTAACATTCTATTGACATTTATAATTTAGTATGGAAAGACTTTTAAGAGGGAAAAATGGTGAATTACAATGTATCAAAGTGTTTAGGGCTGAGATTGCAGAGGGTCTGCACTCACACTGTGGCACCATCGCTCACCAAGCAGGCAGAAACAGAACAGGAAGAGAAAAGAGAAAAAGAGAGCCTTTCATGCTTACTGATCCACATGCTGGATCTAAAGCAGAATAATAGCTTTTCAGAAAAATCACCTGAAAAAACAAACCCGGAACTCTTCTCATTTGGCACAGATAGGCATCCATAAATATATTCACATATACAATAATTGACAGTAATACATAAGTACAGCGGATAGTAATCATTAAGAAGAACTTAGCAAGCCCGTAACAATGAGTATGAATTGGAAAAAAAATTCCCTGTGGAAGGACCTGGGATAAATCATTCTTGACTCTTTATCAAATAGTGAAATTAACTGAGAATGCCTGGTATGACTGCGCCCTGAAGCCAAGTGATATTCATATGAGATATTTCTGGGTTAACACTGTAGCCCAGGGAATTAAGGTATAAATACTAGCCTTAATCCCTCCAGCTGCTTGCTCCCATTTGACTGGAAAGCTTTGCAATACTCTGTGCTAGTAGGGGCAGTATATGTGCATTAGCAAATGAGGTGTCTTGGGAAAATTAACTCCTGGAAAAAATGTATGTTTGTAAATATAATTTAAAGTTGGTTATTTTAACCAAAGGATTTTAAGAAAACTAAGAAATAAGATGTTTACTATTCACAGAGGTGAGAGGTACAAGAAAGAATGCCCTGATGGTATTAAAACATCTCTAATACGTAAGCCCTTTTGATGTTGTATCCACTCTTAATGGCCGTTTGTCTAAACCATAATCTCCTGACTGTTATATGTGGACAAATAGAAAAAGTAAGGACTTTGGAATCAGAACTAGAATCACTTGCAGCTTCACTGCCTAGTTACATGTCCCTGGTCAGGTCATCTGTCCTCTCTGGGTCTTAATTTCTTTACCCACAAAAATGGAGATGGTAAGATTTAGTTCACATAAATGTGCAATACAGAAATAATGCATTTATTCAATCGAGACAAAGTAGGTAATCCATAATTGACAACTTTTGAATTCCTATTATTGGTAAAATAAATGCCATTAGACAGTCTTACCTTCTTCTGGGAGTAAATCACACAAGTCACTAACAAGAGCAGAGAGAATTCAGTATCTATTCAGCTCCTAGTATATGCCTAGAATTTGATTTTGCACTTTATATACTTTATCACATGAAATTGTCCAAGTAATCTTAAGAAGCATGTATTCTTAGCTCTGTTTAAAGATGAGATGGCTGAGACTGGATACGATTAGGTAACTTCTTTAAAGTCACACAGTTATAAATGTCAAAGTATTATAAAGTGAGGATTTCTGGAATGCTGCTAGCTTGTCATTGCTTTGCTAATTGAGTCCTTGTATCTTTCCAAATTCATTTTTAACCAAGAGATTGTGTCAGGTGTAATGTCTACGATCATAAAATTACGGTTCTCACTAAAGTTGTCTTCTGGCAAGCTTTGCAAAGAGCTGCAAAGTGTGGCTTAGAGTTGTGATGATGTCCAGAAATCTTAGTAATGCAGAGCTTAGAATTTCAACATCGTGTTCCATAGCTCTCCTCTATAAGGGAAAGGTTTATTTTTCTTCATCATGGCAAAAGAGAAGACCTTGCATTTTCAGGGTTCAAAATAGACCCTCCATTTCCTGTATTTTCTTCAAATTGCCTTGGGTGACAGTTGATCAACTATTCTGTACTATGTCAAAACTGTTTGTAGAAATGCTCCAGGAAATTGTAAATTTCAAAACATGTAGGCTTGTTGTCTTCAGAGTACAATAGCTAATAAAGTCAAGAGGGCATCAAGGGCTTATTTTTATCTCGTGGGCTTCCAACTTACAAAAAAACACACAGTTACACACAGATGCTCCCACAGTCACACATGAGCTCTGGGAATTTGCCAGACTACTGGAATATTTGTATGTTCAAAAGTTTGAAGATATTTTATTCAAAAAGACTAATTTTAGAATTGTTACTGTGATTGCAAAACAATACAGTGTACAATTGTCTCATCGCTCACTGGATGTTTAAGAAATTCTTGATAGAATGAATCATCATATAATGTACCTGATGTAGGACCTCACATTAGATTATCTTAATGAATAGTTGCTCAATGAAAGATTACATTAATTCAGAAGCTAAACATATAACAATACCTTTTCCCCTTTAAAACACAGAAAATAATTTTTTGGTTAAGGTGGCCAAATGAATCACACTAAACACATGCTTTCAGAATTAACAAGTTTATTTTCATATAACTAATTCTAAAAGAAGTTCTCAACATTCAGACATAGAAAATATAAAAGCATATAAAAACCACAAAGAAGAAAGCATACACACTACTACCATGTATTTATAAACATCCTACTTTAAGTAGCAATTATTATCTCAAGTTCTATATATGAAAAGGGAAAGTATAGAGAGTGTTATTAACTCAATATTCATTCATTCATGAGTAAAATTAAGTCATTTGGAAGGCTACATTTGCTTTAATAGTAATAGAATAATAACAGCTATCCAATTTTTTTTTTTTTTTGCCTTACTGAAGGCCACTTATTTAACATTATACCTCTATGGAAAATTTCAGATATTTATGAAGTGGAATAGCTAGACATTTTGTCAAATCACTTAACCATTTCATTGATGCTACTATCTTTATCACAATTCTTTACTGCCTTCAAAATAAAGTCCAAATTCCATAGCATGGTATTCAAAACCTTATAATAATCAAAATCTTGCTTTCCTCTGATATTAGCTAGAGCATGGTATTCAAAACCTTATAATAATCAAAATCTTGCTTTCCTCTGATATTAGCTAGAGAGCTTTGCTTTCAGTCAACTATCACTGAATATGATTTGCGTAACCAACTATTGAATTTGTTGGGAAGATGAGTGAGATGACATGTTGGAAAGGAGGACTGCAGAACCAGACCCAGTGCTGGGAGGAACCAGGCTGTTTCAGAAGGTCTGAAGGTTTGGTGCTGCTTGACTGCTCCATGGAGGGATACCTCTGGAAACCCAAGGACCTCAGAGATTCTCCGTCTTTTTGTCATTCCTCTTGAATCTAGTTGAGCAGAAAGGAGGGCACTTGATTAGTAGTCCACTGAATAGTATCAAATGGGGAGAAGTCACTACCTCCAAATAAAATCAGGTTCATAGTGCCATAAGAAAGTAAAATGAATAGCGACAAATATCATTAATTGTCCATCTCTCACTTCCAACTTACTTTCTGCCCCCTTTTTTTCATTTCTTCAAGCATGTAGAACTTGAAATTACATGAATCCTCCACCATTCATTTGCATACACCTTTCTTTCAATCTTCTAAAATGTCCTCTTTTCTTTTTCTGCCCTAATGAAATAATTCTGACCCAGCCTCTGAGGCTCAGCTTCTTTTCCAACAGCCTTTGCTCCCATCTCTTTCTCCTTCTTCACACCCCAATTGGGCTGGGTGTCCCTTCTGCCTTTCCATAGCATTTCCTGTTCATTTTCATATTTGTCACACCAGGCAGCATTGTAATTGCTGACCTCTCTATCTCCTTTTCTCAGGCCGGTTACTACATTTGCCTGGAGTTCTCCAACTTTCTCTCCCAACCCTTGGCATGGTGAATGGCGTGCCCTTGGGAGGGTGAAGCTGGAGGAGATGTATTTCGTAAGCCTAGGAAGGAGGGCTTCCCCAATGGGTGGGGAATTCTGAGTCTCAGGTAACTAGTGTGTGGTCTAGATGTGGGGGGAGATGGGAAGATAGATTGCTTAAATTCTGGGTATATATCTCCTTGGCCTCATGGATTCCTTGCCCCATGGAGAGAATTGCAGTCAGAGAGGGCCAGGTGGGGCCTTCTAATGCTCAGTGTCTAGTGCAGAGACCCTGATTACCTGATTCCAAGGGCAGTGCTGCCTCAACTAGGCTGTCAAGTTACTCGGAGGGAAACCATGTTTACTTTGTAAAACCAGCAACTCCTGTAGCTTATGCACAGTAGTGCCCTGTATGAATTTGATGAGGACCAAGTGAATGGGTTCGCGAGCCTTAGTTTTTTTCTCAAAAAATGGAGGTTATGCCACCTACCTGTCCTGTCTACTTTCCATGCTAATATGAGAGGAAGGAAGTAATTGATGCAAAAGGAATGAAAGCTTTTAAAGATTGTGTCTAACAGCTTCTCAAACAGACTTATGACTCATTTCAGTTGCCCTCGCAGAACAAGAAACAGCAAAATGTTTTACCAAGTCATTTAGAACACAGTTTAGATTGTGTGTATATATGTATATGTGCATGTATATTCATATGTATACTGAGTCCTTGGTACAGAATCTTAAGAATTGAGTTATTATTATGAATAATAATACAAATAGAATCATTAGCATTTTCAATCCCTATAATTTATACTTCACCCTTTCCCTTTAAAAAATGTTAGAAAATCTTCAATAAGGTTCTGCAAACAAGAAGAATAGAAGCTCACCAAGTGGCATAGGACATGAATTATTCTTAAGACACTCAGTTACATACAAGCTAGTCATCTTAATATGACAATTTTAGGCTGAACTTCATTCTGAGTGTGATTATAACGTAGTTTTTTTTTTCTTTAATCTTATTTACATAGGAAAGATTGGGGGTGTGAAGTGACCTCAGTAAGGTGAAAAAAAACAAGTAGGATTTACTGCATATTAGTTCTGATCCTGACTGAGCCATGGTCATTCATTCATTCATTCAATATTCATCCATTGTGAAACCATTATTGAGCATGTATCTTGTAGAAGTTGTAGAACATGCGGGGTTAAAAGAAGAAATAAGACATGAGCTCTGCCCACAGGAACTTGCAGTCTGATGAGAAAGACAGAAGCTATGCATTGCCATAACGGTAAATATAGCATAAATCCTGTTATAGAGATAGACACGTACTCCACTTTCCTCAGACCCCTAGGACGGCAGAACTTTCAGCACTACAAAGTTGATGATGAAAGAGAAATCAGCCCTTTTATTTTGTTCCTAATATGTTTTCCGTTTGCTTGATTTTCAGTTTTATTTAACACTTCTTATTCAATTTTGTCAACAGATTGATTGAGTAGCTACCATGACACAGATGAAAATGACTGTGGCTTATCCAGTTTCGATATCAGCAGGGCTGACACAGTTCTGGAGGACAGGGACAGTATGTTTAGTTCACTCCACTTGCTATTAGGTGCGTGCCACTCAGACTTATTTCATGAGTGTTACTTGATGAATCAGGCATTGATATTTATTTCTTAATTGTGTATCCAAGATTCCAATTAAATAGCCAAGAGCTTTTGAACACCACGTGCCTGCTAGGAGAAAAGCATAGTTAACAGAAGCTTTTATTCCCCACTCACTTTTGTCTCTACCCAGAGCTCACATAAGTGTCAATGAGTTGCAAACATGGGTTGAAGGAAAAAGTTATGTCTCACTGATTTCTCAAGATATGATTACAGTAACCTGACTCGTAGGTGTATAAAATTTGAGAATTAAAGCTAATAAACAATGAGGAATTATAACATAATAGCTTTTTGGTGATAAACGTTTTTCACAGTTGTGTGATGCCATGCTAAGAAAACTCTAGCAAAAGAACCAACATAATTCCAAAGAAGAAACAAATATCTAGCCTTACAAAAATCACTGGCTCTGACACCCCAACTCTTGACCCTAAATACCTGAAATGATCATGGATCCCGCAGGGCCCCCTGTCACATTGTATATGTAATATTTTCTGAGTTCCTGATACTGGCCTATATTTGTTTAATATCAGTCTGCATTTACTTCCCTTCAGCCAGAGGGATTGCATGCACCAGCTGTTTACACGTCTTCAGGAGGAGGAAGGGAGTGGTTATCTAGTTCTGCACACTGTCTCATGTCAGAAAAGTTTCCAAGTCACTGAGGGATGTGTGAGACCACAGAGTTGAAGGAAAGTTCGGTCTTTAGTATTTCCTTTTCTGTCTTTTTACGTTAAAAGTACTGAACACAGGCTCACCCAGGCTCTCACTTCATGGGCCGACTGCACCGTCTGTGCTTCCTAATGGGGACTGTGGGGAAGTCAGTTGTTGAAATTGTAATGACTCCAAAACTTTTCATAACCTCCCAAGCTGTCTAATATAACTTAATATGCAACCATTCTTGGGGCTTTTGTTTAGCAGCTTAAAAGATTTTCCAGGAGAAGAGAAGGGAGAGACAGAAAGCATACTGATGGGGAAGAAAAGCTGAAGGAAGATGGAAATTATACAAAGATTAAGCAACAGTGCAGAGAGGGTAGCCCTTAACACTGACCAAGCGGATGGCCATTCAGAGTCCTCCACCCACAGCGTACTCCTTAGGACTCTAGTCCACGCACCACGTTTTTGTGCCACTGCTGAGAGACAGGTCAATTGTGAAAAGATAGTGCTTTTGTTACTTAGATGGCAAACACAAGTGGCATGAATTAAAGCCCTTTAGCTTGAGTTTAGTTTTTATGGTCATTTTGAAAAGAGCAAGATATGTAAAACAGACAAAATAATAGAGGTGTAAGAAATAGGAGCAGAATGATGCTGTGCCCCATGCAGGAAGGCAGGGACAGAAGACTGGTTCAGCCAGACTCCACGTAGGAAGCCTTGGCCATATAGAAGGCCCTGCGCAGGCATGTGCAAACAGCATCATAACCCAGATCTTAGGCTTAAGGAGTTTTATAAGCAAGTGCTAACCTACAAGAGACATTCACTTTACAAAGGGCACTCACAAATATTAGCTCATGTAATCCTCTCTGTAGCCCTGTGAAGTAAAGAGGGCATATAGGGAAATAGACCCTGTTGGTTTAAGTAGTGTTTCCCAAGGCAATGAGAGTAAAATGTAGTGGAGCCACGTTTGTCTTCAGATTCCACTTTCTGCGCCTTTATGCTTACAGTTGGTGACTCTGAGACATTCACACCTAGGAAAGGGAACAAATATGTAATTGCTGGGCAGACCCTAACCAGGTCCGTGATACCCTAGGGATATTGTCTCATATTTTTTTCAATTTTTCTTTTTTTACCTATTCATTCACAAATATATTAATAATATTACTTACTTTCCCAAACTGTTGGACAATTAGAAATTCATACTACTTACCTCCATTGTGTCATCATTGTAGTATTGTTAGGAAGGGAAGAGTTCTTAAAATGTATCCGCATGCTTACATTTTGCTCTAAGTATTGAAATAACTGGATCTGCATTGAACTTCTTAAATTTATTTATTTATAATAAAAATATAGGACTATAATTGCGAATCTTCGAAAACATGTTCCTGCTGAAAGCAATGGAAATCCAAGGAAAATGCACACACGGGAACACACAATCCCATAATGTCTTGCTGACATCCTGCAACATTCTTCCGTCAGCTATGTACTAAAGATGCAAACTACCAAATAGCAGAGGATAAATCATAGTTCCCTGCCTGTTTTCCATTTGGTACGCCTGTATCCACAACCTTGATAGCAATAAGTAAACCTTCTGTTTCTTTTTCAAAAATTTTAGAAGATGCTCTCATGTCCTTTTCTTCCCCTAATCCTCCTCCCACAAATCAGCTCACTCAGAAAATGCTATAAAGTTTCAGAGAAGAGGTTTGCTCAAAGCAACTACAAATAAAGTGCATGCACATAAATAACTTAGCCTGACTTTTTGTTTAATGTCCAAGATGATTGGAACAGATTGTATCATGAACTACTTTCCCTTTGGCTAATTAAATAGCAGTACTCACTTACCATAAAGCATATTCTTATTAAAACAAGTATCTATAGTCACTCTACTGGATAAATTACTCCCAAGTAAGTGCCATAAAGCCCATTACATTCCTGCTTTAGGAATGGAGCAGGTCCAAAGAGACAATCAGAGGATTTCACTGGGATTATTTTAGATTAGAAAAACTAAGGGAGACATGTGGCACTGAAAAGATCGTAAAGGCATAAAGGATAAATTAGGGGTTCCATACCAAACAAAGTGCTCTAGTGTGTCACAGTATATCCAAAAGTAAAAACAAATTCCTACTGTATTAACCTTCACCAAAATGGAAATTTGTTTATGCGGAAATAAAAATGTCATGAACAACTGTTATCTCCTGTGCAAATCAAAATGACTGTTTTGAATAATAATTTTAAAAAATTCTTTCAAACCAACAACTATGGAAACATGCTATAGGAAGGAAAACGTCTTCATTTCAAGAAATTGCTTTTTACATTTAATAGAAAAGGTTATGTTATGGTTTATCACATTAATGAACCATTATTTCATAACCATATTTTTATTGCAATATATTACCTGCTAAGCGATGCCCTTTTTTTTTCAGGAGAAAACATGGTAGACAAGAGATTCTATGGAAGTTTTTCTTGCTGCCAGTTGTTAAATCTTTCAAAAGCTGTCAGCAGCCTCAGAAATCAAGTTCAAAATACCATAGCCAACATGAGCATAGACATAGGCTAGTCTATTTTTAAACTGTAATACAAAACTGCCAGAGAAATACCTAAACACAAACGATTCTTTAAAACGAGATCATCTTATCTAGCTTGTCAATGTAAAGGACAAAGTCAGTGAAGTGAAATTTAACCCACAACGTCTATAAATATCACTAGACATTTGGAGCTAAGTAATTTTTTTCAGGCTAATTTTTCCTTAAACTCATTATGCACTATAGGCTTCATGCTCTAATCCCTCACAGACCCTTTCCCGGCTGGCCACAGGGAGTACAGGACACTCATCATCCAAGGCAGTCCACGGGCTCGATTCCCTACTTTGCCTCAGTCCAGCAAGCCCTTTTCCTTAAGGGTGAATGCATGGCAAAGACATTGGCATCTGCCCTGGAAACTCAGGCAGGAAAGGAGCCATACTTGTTTGTACAAATGTCATTCTGGGTTTGCCTTGTGTGTGCAAAAGTTGATTCACCATATTGCTTCTGAAGGAGAAGACTATCCTCAGCATTGAATCAGAGCAGCATCAGCTCGGCCAAATATTCCACGCTTATGACAGTGAGCTAGTTACCTGATGGAGACAGAGGCGAGACATCTGGGTGTGCTTTTCCTGCTTAAGCTGCTGCTGCTGTCATATTCTTGGTGGCGAAGCCCTGAAGAAACAAGGAATGTGCTGTCATTTCTTAAGGTACTGATTGCCTTTGCTGTCAGTTCACGGGGATGCTCACCTTTGGCTGCTGCGGATAGATGTTACAGCCCATCATTCATTTCACACATATTTTTTGAGAGCATAATATGTGACAGCAATGAATTAGGTGCTGTAGACAAAAGGGAACAAGACAGGTGAGGCTCTTACTCTCAAGGAACTTTAAGTCTAGTGAAAGAGACAAACATTGAATAAATATTCAAAGAAAGTAGATATTTGGGATCTGTAAAAATATAGTTGGGGAAAATTCCTACCACATTTTTTCCTTTTAAAAATATGACACATATAATACACAAATATATGTATGTTGCGAAATACCTAAACAATACAATACTGTGAAAATTTTCCTTCCTTTTCTCTCTAACTTATACCCTTCCTGTAGGTAACTACTACACTTGCATTTGAAAGTAACATCCAGATAAGTACCTACCTACATATATGTACACACATATAAGTTGACTTTTCTTTTTTATATAAATGAGATTATGGTATAAATATTATGCAACTAAAAATTATATCAGAGAACATTTTCCATGTAAATATAGAGACACACCATATTTTTTTGTAATTATTAAGTTCCCATATGTGAACATAACATAATTTACATAACCATTCCCCTTTGATGAGTGTATTTGTTTGGAGAATGTAACAAACGAGCACAAATTCGATGGCTTAAAACAACAGAAATTTATTCTTTCACAGTTCTGGAGGCCGGAAGTTTGAAATCAGTATTCCTGGGCTGAAATCCAGGTGTCGGCAGAGCCGTGCTCCCTCCAGAGGTTCTGTGGGAGAAATCACTTCTTGCCTCTTCCAGCTTTTGATGTTTGTCAGCATTCCTCAGCTTGTGGCTACATCAGTCCAGTCTTCAAGGCCAGCATCTTCAAAGCACTTTCTGTTCCAGCTTCCCATTGCGTGTGTCAAATCTCCCTCTGCCTTTTTCTTATAAGGATACTTGTGATAGTACATTTAGGTCCCACTTAGATAATTCAAAATAATCTCACCATCTCAAGATTCTGAAATTATTTCTACAAAGTCTTTTTTTTCCCCCATAGAAAGTAACATGCACAGATTCCAGGAATTAGAACTGGATAATTTTGGGGGCTATTGTTTGGCATACTATAGTGTATGTTTAAGTTGTTTCTATCTTCAATACAAACAATACAGCTATAATGATCATTGAACATTTATATTTGTGCACTTGTGCAAATATTTTGGTAGGTGAAATTTCTAAAAGTGAAGTTTCAGAACCAAAGAGTCCATGCAACAAAATATTATTAAATAATGCCAACATACATGCCAGAAAAAAAAAAGTGCCACATCACTGTGTACTCTCCAAGAAACTTGATGTAGAAGCTGATTTTCCTCCATTTTTGTCAGGATTACATATTTTATCTCTGTTCTTGTCAATTTGAAAAGTTAAAAACTGGCAACACATTATTGATTGAATTTTCTTCTTATTAATAGACTTAAAAATTCTTATTTGTAATGGGATAAGCAGCAGGGGAATTAACTGAAGGAAGTATTTAGAATAACTAAGCAAATTGTGCCTCATTCCCACCACTTTCTCTGCTACAGAGAGCACAGAGGGCAGGGGCTTTCTGACTGCAGGAGGAAACAGAACAGCTCATATATAACGTATGATATCTTTATGGTTTGCAAGCATAGAGTAGGTGTGTAGGGACGTGTAAGAGGTACAATGATGCTTGACATTTTAGTTGACCTTTATATCTGACATGGCAACGTGGGGGTGGGTGGGTAGAAGGAGAGCCATATCTGCCCAGCAATTAGACAAGCACATTGACCTCTCCATCCACATGGTAAGTCCTCCTGATTTAGGGAATTGTGATGGCTTCCTCACATTTCCAACACTCCTTGCCTCCTAATCCAAGGCTCATGACTAGCCCTTGCTCTTAAGGACAAAGGCTACTGGGAAATGAATCTCTACAAATCTAAAAGGAAACTTACACCAGCTACCTATACTAACTAGCAGTAACTCACTTATAAGACTAATCTTATAACCAAATGAAACCAGAAAGTTGAGGAAAACTAACATGATAGAGAAGGATCAAAGCTGACACAAAGAAAAAAGAAAACTTGATCTTAGAGAAAACAGCAATAATTCAAAGAAAAGACTTAAAAATTTTAAACAATTTTTAAATTACAATCCTCAGTTTTCACCCCAATGTATCTGCAAAGAAATGCAAATCAGATTATGCCATGAATTACAGTAGACCTGATAGAATGGGAAAACATGCAGCTGCTGGAAAGTCTAAGGTGTACCCATTTATACTGCCATAAAAGAAAGTCTATGATTTTATGTTAAGGGAAGAGAGTTAGTTGCAGAGTGCTGTAGATGGTGTAATTCCAAGTGTAAAACTTGTAAATACATGGAAGAAAGTGTGAAAGATAGACACCAAACTGTCTAGTTTGGGAGAAAAAAGGAGGGGAAGACTGGATTTGTTTTCCTCCTTCTGTATATTTAAATTATATTGCAGTGGACATGGATTATATTGGTAGTTAAAAAATTAACTAAAGGGTTAGAGAAATAATACCATCTTCCACTGACAGAACTTTGGTAAGTTCTAATGTACTGGACAGCACAGAGATGATTAACACTAGTTTTAATAATAGCTTGTAAATCAGAATGAACTTAGTACACAAGAGTCTCCATTCTCCCCATTCATTTAAAGCCTTTTTAATCATATATATGGTGTCATTGCAGGATATATGTCAGACAAGTGACATTGGTGACACTACACCTCTACTTTTGCTTTTATTCTCCCATACCTTCAAATCCACCTGATAAAGATAAATTAATGGGAGTTCACAGATGTGCAAACAATTGATCATCAGTCTGAAGGCACTGACTTATGAGGACGGATTAGAACAACTGAATATGTATCTGGTAAAGTAAAAGACAACTGGCTTGGGTAGGAGAAAAGAAGAACGTGATTAGTATCCAAAGAGTACTTGAAAATAAAAGATTCTAAAAAGGGCAAGTCTAATTCTTAACTAGGAGCCAGCAAATGATTAACAAACTTAGATGAAAACTACCCTCCATATTCCCCCTGTGGTAGACCTATTTATTTTTAAATCCTGCCTGAGGATGTTGACCTGAAAGAAGATAGTCTTGGTGGATTGTCTCTGGAGAGGAGAGAAGCAGAGTCTCCATGCCCAGGGGTCCCACAGTGACCAAGGGCCCTCAGAGCCCTCCATGGACAGATTGTCCCCAGTGTTAGCTTACAGCATGACTGGTGCATGAGTCAGCCTCAGAATGGGGCCAGCAAGCCCATGTCTCCACTTCTAAAGCCTTTTCACAGCCTCTCCACCACTGCTCCCACAGCACTTTCTTATGTTGCAAGCGTGGCATTCAGTTTATCATATTTTGCTTCCATCTCTCTCCCTAGCCTATAGGCTAATTACCAGCAGGAAACTATTTTTTAAACATTGTCTCATTTGGAAAACACCAAGCTTAGAGCCAGCACACATAGAAAGTACCCCCCACAAATATTTGTAAATTGAAGAAGTCAAGTAAGATTGACTGCTTGTTGCTTTGAATAAGTCAAAGAAGAAAAATGTGAGGAACCTATTCCAGTACAGGCAGAACATAACCACAAAGTTCTCAGAAAAAACTGAAAGACATGTCAAAGGCAATAAAAGAAGTGTTAAGTAACACTACTTTGAGATACACGACGCATAAGAAATCATAAGAATCTATTGCTTTTTTAATCTACTTTTTATTTCTTTAACAGTATACAGTAGATATCTTAGTGCAATGATTAAAAACACAGACCCTGGGCTGGGTACAGTGGCTCACACCTTTAACCCCAGCACTATGGGAGGCTGAGGTGGGTGGATCTCCTGAGGTCAGGAGTTTGAGACCAGCCAGCCAACATGGTGAAACCCCATCTCTACTAAAAACACAAAAATGAGCCAGGTGTGGTGGTGGGCACCTGTACTCCCAGCTACTCGGGAGGCTGAGGCAGGAGAATCACTTGAACCTGGAAGGCAGAGGTTGCAGTGAGCCAAGATCATGCCATTGCACTCTAGCCTGGGTGACAAGAATGAGACCTTGTCTCAAACACACACACACACACACACACACACACACACACACACACCCTGGAGCTAGACAGGTTGGGTTCAAATCCCAACCCTACCACGTACTGTGTGACTTTAGGGGCAAGTTACTTAACTTGTTTATG
>PVKP010017385.1:0-46266 GCA_004027715.1 Plecturocebus donacophilus
TTTTTGAAAAGATCAATAAAATAGACTGCTAGTCAAACTAATAGAGAAGAAAGGAGAGAAGAATCAAATAGATGCATTACAAAATGATAAATGGGATAACATCATCAATCCCACAGAAATACAAACTACCATCAGAGATTACTACAAACAGCTCTATGCAAAAATTAAAAAAAAAAAAAAAACAGTAACTCTAGAAGAAATGGATACATTCCTGAACACATACACTCTCCCAAGACTGAAAGGGGAAGTTGAATCCATGAATAGACCAATAACAAGGTCTGAAATTGAGGCAGCAATTAATACCCTACACCAAAAAAAGTCCAAGACCAGATGAGTTCACAGCCAAATTTTACTAGAGGTACAAAGAGGAGCTGGTACCCTTCCCTCTGAAATTATTTCAAACAATACAAAGAAGGGGAATCCTCCATATCTCATTTTATGAGACCAACATCATCCTGATACCAAAACCTGGCAGAGATACAACAATAGAAAAAAGGAAATTTCAGCCAGTATCCCTGATGAACATTGATGCACATATCCTCAATAAAATACTGGCAAACCAAATTCAACAGCATATCAAAAAGCTTATTCATCACAATCAAGTTGGCTTCATCCCTGGGATGCAAGGATGGTTCAACATACACAAATCTATAAACATAGTCCACCATATAAACAAAAAAAAGACAAAAACCATGTGATTATCGCAATAGATGGAGAGAAGGCCTTCGACAAAATTGAACATCCTTCTTTTGCTAAAACCTCTCAATAAATAAGATATCTATAGAAAATATCTCAAAAGAATTAGAGCTATTGATGGCAAACCTACAGCCAATACCATACTGAATGAGCAAAAACTGTAAGCATTCCCTTTGAAAACTGGCACAAGACAAGGATGTGCTCTCTCACCGCTCCTATTCAACATAATGTTGGAAGTTCTGGCCAGGGCAATCGGGCAAGAAAAAAGAAATAAACCATATTCAATTAGGAAAAGAGGAAGTCAGATCATCTCTACCAGCAGACAACATGATTGTATATTTAGAAGACCCCATAGTCTCAGCCCAAAATCTCCTTAAGCTGATAAGCAACTTTAGCAAAGTCTGAGGATACAATATCAATGTGCAAAAATTATAGGCATTCTTACACACCAGCAATAGACAGAGGACCAAATCATGAATGAACTTCCTTTCACAATTGCAACAAAGCAAATAAAATACCTAGAAATACAACTAACAAGGGATATGAAGGACCTACTCAAGGAGAACTAGAAACCACTGCTCAAGACAGTAAGAGAGGACACAAAAAAACAGATGGAAAAATCATTCCACTCCATGGTTAGAAAGAATCAAAATTATGAAAATGGCCATACTGCCCAAAGTCATTTATAGATTCATTGCTATCTACATCAAGCTACCATTAACTTTTTTTCACAGCATTGAGAAAAAAACATCTTAAATTTCATATGGAAGCAAAAAAGAGTACATATAGCCAAGGCAATCTTAAGCAAAAACAACAAAGCTGGAGACGTCATACTAACTGACTTCAAACTATACTAAAAGGCTACAGTAATCAAAACAGCATAGTCCGGGTATCAAAGCAAAGATATAGATCAAGGGACCAGAACAGAGGCCTCAGAAGTAATGCCACACATCTACAACCATCTGACCTTTGACAAACCTGACAAAGACAAGCAATGGGGAAAGGATTCCCTATTTAATAAATGGTGTTGGGAAAACTGAGTAGCCATGTACAGAAAGCTGAAACTGAATCCCTTCCTTACACCTTATAGAAAAATTAACTCCAGATGGATTAAATATTTAAACATAAGACCTAACACCATAAACACCCTAGAAGAAAACCTAGGCAGTACCATTCAGGACATAGGCATAGGCAAGGACTTCATGACTAAAACACCAAAAGCATTGGCAACAAAAGCCAAAATAGACAAATGGGATCTAATTAAACTAAAGAGTTTCTGCACAGCAAAAGAAACAATCATTAGAGTAAACCAGCAAGAGAATGCATAAAAAAAATTGCAAGCTGCCTGTCTGGCAAAAGGCTAATATCCATAATCTACAAAGAACTTTACAAATTTACAGGAAAAAAACTAACAACCCCATCAAAAAGTGGGTGAACAGATATGAACAAGCACTTTTTAGAAGACATTCATGCAGCCAACAAACATGAAAAAATCCTCAGCATCAGTGGTCATTAGAGAAATGCACATCAAAACCACATTGAGATACCATCTCACAGCGGTTAGAATGGTGATCATTAAAAAAATCAAGAGACAACAGATGCTGGAGAGGATGTGGAGAAATAGGAACACTTTTACACTGTGTTGGGAATGTACTATGCAGCCATAAAAAAGAATTTGAGTTTATGTCCTTTGCAGAAATATGGATGATGCTAGAAACCATCATTCTCAGCAAACTAACACAAGAACTGAAAGCCAAACACCACATGTTCTCTCCCATCGTTGGTAGTTGAACAATGAGAATACATGGACACAGGGAGGGGAAGATCACACAATGGGGGCCTGTGGAACAGAGCGGGGCTGGCAGAGAGATAGCGTTAGGAGGAATACCTAAAATAGACGATGGGTTAATGGGTGCAGCAAACCACCATGACACATGTATACCTGTGTAACAGACCTGCATGTTCTACACATGTATCCCAGAACTTAAAGTATAATTTTTAAAAAAATCATGACATATTAGTTTTATACTTATAGTGTCAAGAAACAGAATTAAAGGCCAATGATCAATTGCACCTACACTTCTGGAAAATAATCTTCATCTTTTTATAAAACTCTAAACATAAATTATTAGTATTTTCAGGACTCACATTATCAAAATTTAAATGAATCTTTAGCTTTTGAAGTGGTAGATATTTCTGAGCACACAGTAATTCCCTATTCTGTTTTCTTAAAATGAAAGGTTATCCAGAGATCCCCAGGAAACTATAAATTCTTAATGACTAAAAAGGCAGTCCAGGTTGTCTGACACATTAGGTAACTGCGAAATAGAGTGTGGCAAGATTTTTAAGAGGCAATGACTTTGACCAGGTGCAGTGGTCACGCCTGTAATCCCAGCACTTTGGGAAGCTGGGGTGGGCTGATCATGAGGTCAGGAGATTGAGACCATGTTGGCCAACATGGTGAAACCTCCTCATCTCTACTAAAAATACAATAAATTAACTGGGAGTGGTGGTATGCACCTATAACCTCAGCTACTAAGGAGGCTGAGGCAGGAGAATCACTTCAAGCTGGGAGGCGGAGGCTGCAGTGAGCTGAGATTATGCCACTACTGTACTCCAGCCTGGCGACAGAGTGAGACTCTGTCTAAAAACAAAAGAAAAAAAGAGGCATTGACTTCATTTATGATCATCAATAATCAATAACATCTGTGGCCATGAATGTTAGCAGAGAATTACCAAAGTTGAATATGAATTGATTATCCACATGACAACAGAGGACTACACTGCCAATGAAAAGCATAGTGTCATTGTGATACTTCAATGTATTTTCTTCCCAGTTATTTCAGTTTTCTTCAGTTGTTGAGAGCAACATGAGAGCAGCCTGGCTACTAACAACATAATCCAGTATGGCAACGACTTGGTGTACTATTGAACTAGCCAGTGCACCTAATTCAGCCAATGAATTTGCACCAGAAAAATCATCCTCCTTCTGGTGTCCAAGACACAAAATGGTCTGGAGGTCTTCTGTAATTAGCCTCTGTAAAGGAAGAATGCATTCCCAAAATTAGCCTTTTTATATTCCCTTTGGCTCTTTTGCTAAGTCATAACCTTTATTTGCATGAGCATTTTGTTAATGCAGAGCTGTGAAATGTCACCTTTCAGCTGTGTCTACATAAAGCCAACAAGACAGCAAATAAAACTATTCAAGTATATTCAGTGTCTGGACTAAAAGAAAGGCTCTCAAATCTGAGATAGTTCATAATGGCTTATAGAAGTTACAAAAGCCTCTATCTGAAAGCCAGCTTTTTATCTTTAGGTATTTACTTTTACTTATTTGCAAATACAGAATTCAGAGCTTGAGGAATGAGTGTTATCAAATAGGTAAAACTCAGAACATGCTTTTGTCTTCATGTGTTTTCCATCCATGTGGCACACATTGTCCTGTTCTCTGTGCTTCTAAATTTTATTAATTCATTGAGTCACGTTAGTGATATTGTATAAGAAGCCTAACCGTTCAGTGATTTAACCCAAACATAAGGACTAGCCAAGTCAATCTCCTATTCATGTAAATCTTTGAAAAATAAATTTAAATTTGATTTATAAATGCTTTGTGGTTTTTGAATTTTTCTCTGGTTAACTTCAATTACATAAAATTATTATATGTTATTCACCTATGTCTTTCTATCACTATTTTCCTTTCTCTTGATGTACATAACATTACTTGACCTTTTCCAAACTTCGTTTTGAAACTCATCTTAATTTTATCAAATTAACAATAATTTTTACCAGAATACAGTGGGAATTTATATTCATTAATATATATATATATATATTTTTTTATTCTCTCATTCATAATTTATATGTAAGGGAATTTCAAACAGATGCAGTCCTGAAAATGATCAAAAGGAAGAAAGGACAATTATTTAATTAAAGGCAATACTTTAGAAATGCTGATTTATGAACACTATTGATGTACACTATGTTATCAATAGTTTGAGTTTACAATAGCATTGGTCAGTATATCATGCCTGTAAAATCAGCTACTGCAGCATTGAATCAGATGATTGCTCAACTAGGCTATTTAAGCTGCATGTTAACAGAACTTAGTTGTATCCACTGGTCCTTCTCGGACTCTTTCACAGTTGTAGCAAGCCCATTTTACTATGGACTGCTGCTTAGACCACCTGATATGAATGGTTCACATTCATGAAGGAAAGCCCTCATAACCCAATCACTCTTAAAACCTTCACCTGCTAATACTGTTCTATAGGCGATTAAGTTTCAACATGACTTTAGGAGGGGGCAAACATTCAAACCGTAGCTGGTCCCTGTGGTCAGTAGTCCTCAGAATGCCTTATTATTCCCCTTTTACCAGGTATATGTTACTTGAGTAAGCGGCTGTAGGTGCCCTTGGGTAAGACCTGGGGAACCACACACTATGTATTTCCCTTGGCACCACGGAATCCTTCCTTCCAGGGACTTGACTTCCATGATTCCACTATAGTTGACGAGAGACCCTATAAGCTACAACAGAAGCTCTCTGGCTGTTATTTAGCCATTATTAGCCTTTGGTTCTTCAGGCAGGGCATCAGTACAATTTAACAATAGCCAGACAATCCCTCCTTCTCTTGTATTTATAGACATTATTTTCTCAATATTATTCAAAATACCTGAACCTGTTATAGTGTTAGCCACCTCTAAGCAGGAGTAGGCATTTCCTCTCTACCCAACTGCTGTCTGTTGAAATTTATTTACCCTAGTTCAGACACCAAGATAACATCCAATATCTAGAGTAAATTGGAGTAGAGGGTGTTAGTCTTAGATGTTTTTTCCTAAAGTACAAACTGTAGATGGGAAGTGCTGAATGACCTGGAGAGTTATCTCTCCTCTAGATGTAAATGGCTTTAATTGTCGAAGGCACGTAAAAATGACCATGGGCTAAGAAGAACAAAGAATGTATGATGATGAAAATCAAAACTGACCCATTCTTATTCATATAAATATTGAAGTTCATAGACACCCACATACAGTAAAACACAAAGGTTGTATCTTAAACTTCAGTGAGAGTAGATGAAACTGATGAAGAAAGAACTTGATTAGTCTGCCAATGATAGAAACAGAGACCCAATTTCAAGAATCCATAAACAGAGAGGAAACTAGAAAATTGAAACTAAGTAAATTTCTAGGTGGAAAGATAAGGTGAGCAACTGTAGCAAACGATCCTAAATTATAAAGGGTTTAACACAATAATGGCTAATTTCTCTTTCATAGGTCAAGTAGTTTTCCGCAGGTATACTTCTAATTAATGACTGAAGGGGCCAGCCTTTTTCTGTTTGGGGGTTCGGCCACGCCCTAGGGCCTTCCCTCAATATTATGCCTTGGTTATCAAGTGAATAAAAGAGGAGAGAAAGTGAACAGAAAATATCTAGAATACTACATAGTCCAGACCTGGAAGTGGTGTCCCATTAATATTCTATAGCTAGAGCTAATTGTGTGGCCCAATGTGTGGTCTTTGCCACATTGATCAACTAAAACTAGCCTTGTTTTTATGAGAAGGATGAATTGAAATAAAATTCAGAAAGGTGATAAAGACCAGAAAGAAAGAAAAATCACATGTATGTAAGTAAAGTTAGGACAGGATATATTTTAAACTACTTGAATGAGAAACTTTAAGGTAGACATACAGCTGATAGGGGAGATGAAGGCAAACAATAGAAGAATGAAAAATAATATCAACATTGAACATGTGGGCTGAATCTATGGTGTTGTGTCAGCATTCTTAGATTCCTATAATTGCTTATAATCACTGGCTTCTAAACAATCTAAAACTGAAATCAAGTGTCAGGTACCGTCACTCATGCCTCCTGGCATTGTGGGAGGCCAAGGCCAGTGATTTGCTTGAGCTCAGGAGTTTGAGACCAGCCTTAGCTAAACCTCATCTCTACAAAAAAATTAGCCAGGTGTAGTGGCATGTGCCTGTAGTTCTGGCTACTAGGGACCTAGGTGAGAGGACTGCTTGAGCCCAGAAAGTTAATACTGCAGTGAACTTGATTAGGCTTCTGCACTTCAGCCTGGGCAACAGAGCAAGACCCTGTCTCAATCAATCAAACTCAAAAAAACTAATTTGGGTTACAAGATTCTATTGGTCACAACTGTGTGATAACTAAGCTCATGCAAAATTTAAAAAGTAAATTTACTTTAAGCTATTTTGTGTGTGTGTGTGTGTGTGTGTGTGTGTGTTTTGTTGCTTTTGTTCATTTCTTTTTTTGGGGGTCGGGACAGAGTCTCACTCGGTGACCCTGACTTCAGTGCAGTGGCTGGATCTTGGCTCACTGCAACCTCTGCTTCATGAATTCAAACAATCCTCTTGCCTCCTGAGTAGCTGGGACTACAGACATGTGCCGCCATGCCTGGCTAATGTTGTATTTTTTTTTTTTTTTTTTTTTTACCATATTGCCCAGGCTAGTCTCAAACTCTGAATCTCAAGGGATCCACCTGCCTTGGCCTCTCATTAAGCTCTCAGTGTTTTTGAATCACAACACTGTGAAAACCTAGTAAAAACTGTGAAACCTCTACTTAGAAAAATGAAAATAAATAGCTATTTACAAAAATCTCCACTCAATTTCCCTGAATTCCTAAGTGTTCCAAGTTCCTAGGGTAAGAATTCCTGCTTTAGAATTTGGGTTGGGGGTGGGAATCTTAACACTTTAATAGGGACACATTTTGAAAAAACCATTTTGTGGGTACATAATACAAGTACATGTTTATGGAGTATTGAGACACATTTTATGTCAGAGCAAAAATACTAAACTCTTTATATACTGAGAGATCTTGAACTTACATTAAATTATTTTCAACTACAGTTTATAGTTCCTGGGACAAAACTATCATTTTTCAGAAAATCTGGCATCCTTGGAATTGAGAAAAAAAAAACCTGTCCGTTGGTGAGCAAATCATTTTTCAAATTCGTTTTAATCATCTGATTAAAAATTGTGTTTTTAAAAATAGGAAGCGATATTCCTAAGGGCAGCTTAAAAATTATATTCAGTATATTATAAATCTGTAAGTCTTCCAAATGCACTACTTCATTCCCCAAAATATTCCTCATACTACAACATTGTTTTCATTTATTCCCTAAAAATCTCTCCTTTATTTACACATATAATAAGAACATACCATTGTAGGTGAATTAGGAACAACACAGGAATAAGTGATTAATCTTTATGTCCTGGGGCTGAAGTGTGCCTGGTACATTTGCATCCTCAAAGAGCACTCTAGCTCTACAGCAGGTGGAGTGATACCAGCTAATGCAGAATTTTTTAGTTCCCTATATTCAAAGATCTTGCCAAGACAAATGTTTCCAAGGATTGCTGGGAAATGATATGCTGTATCAAAAGCTGACTGGCCTATCCTACATGTTAAAAAAAAAAAAAGAAAGAAAAGGTAGGCTACTCTTCTAATATTATTAGCTATCAATATACTACATAAGAATAAATGTAATAAGTTATTAAGTTAATGAATATGCATAGTTATATTAGTTTTCTCCTGCCACTGTAACAAGCTACTACAAACTTGGTGGCTTAAATCAAGAGATATTTATTTTGTCACAATTCTGGAGGTCAGAAGTCTGAAATCAAATGTGTCAGCAGAGCCACTCTCCATCCAAAGCCTCCATAGGAGCCTCCATTCCTTGCCTCTTCCACTTTCTAGTGATTGCCAGCATTCCTTGGTACCTGCATCTGTCACTCCAATTATTGCCTTCATCTTCACATCACCTTGTCCTCTGTCTGTACATCAAACCTCCCTCTGCTCTTTCTTATAAAAGAACTTGTAATGACATTAAAGGCCTACTAAAATAATCCAGAATAATCTCCCTATCACAAGATCCCTAACTTAAACACATCTGTAAAGGTTATTTTTCCAAATAAGGTAATATTTATAGGTTCCATGGGTTAGGACCAGATATTCCTGGTGACCGATTTGTAGTCTACTTACTTCAATGCTAAAATGTAAAATAAAAACAATGAAGTAGGTACAAGAGATTAAGATCTTGACACATGTAATAAAACTGGTTGACATTCAGAGAATGTTTACTCTCAGGCACTAAACAGTGTTTTTATATATATTGCCTACTCTGTATTCAAAACAACCATATAGAATAGATATGGTTATTGTCATTGTACTAATGGACAGTTAATTATAATCCACTTACAATTAATCAGTAGTTATACAGTAATAACATTGTCAAAATTCAAACTCTCGTGTGCTTCACTCCAGAGTCCATGCTTATTACCCTTGCATTACGGTTACACTGTCTTTCCAGCATCTGCTTGCTCTAATTATTGGTTTTGATCCTGTCACTTATAAAACTCGTCATTTATTCATACTCATCTAACACACTGCACAGGAAATTGTAAGATTAAATTTTTAAAAGCCTATGTAAACTTTGTAAATTGTTGCATTCTATAACAAATGTCAAGCATTAATTAGGATTTTTAAATAATAGTTTCCAGTCTTTTGCCAACCTAATTAACACAACATAGCATTTGAAGTGTGCTCTTTGTCCTATAAATAAAATTCTGTCTCTGTTATTGTTTCACACAGGGGAATTTTGGTTTTAGGTCCTGAGGCTTCTAATTAAGCCTGGCCATGGTCACAAAATCTTAACCATTTTAGATTGAGTTAGATTTTAAACAATGACAACAGCAAGAACAACAAAAGTACCACAAAGGTTCAAACAGAACCCTTTCTCTGTTAATGTCCCTGCTGCCTTTTGAAGGTAAAATCAATAAAACACCACGTATTCCTTATTCCTGCAAAACACTGAATCAATGAATGAGAATTTGCTCAGTTTTGATAAGGGATGCAGTTTCTGCTGGGTGCTTTTGGTGTTAGATTTTGGCAGCACTAAGTGATAGAAAGATCGTTAATATAAGCAGTATATTAAGCAGTGGGAATTGGAGAAAGAAATACAGGAGGTCACTGTAGCTCTAGTGTCCATTAATTGAGCAAAGAGTTTCTTCTGTTTACTTTTCAGACTATCAGGCTTGACTTCCAAATAAAACTTGCTAATAGTTAATAATAACAACCCAAGAAATGACTTTTGGATTTAAAACTCACAAGTTGTAGAAAGATTTTAATTAAGTTTTGTTAGAGATCAAATCATGAGTCAGCCTTTGTTCTGGGTTAGTTACATATTATCATATTTAAGAAAGTAATATTTTAGGACCATACTATGGGCTCAAATATACATATATATTCTCACATTGAAAACTGTTGAATTTACAACATTGCAAATTCTCACATTGAATACAAATATATTATATGTATCCTTATCACATTGTAAATACAGATACATATATTGTATTTACATATATATTATATATATATTGTACTTACATATATATTACATATATATATCTGTATTTACAATGTGAGAAAAACCTATCTTTATTAGAGGAATGCTTACTTTAAAAATGGTTTTCAGTGATTAATCACCTATCATTTACACGTATCACTGCCTAACCCAGTGATACCCATCTTTTTTCTCAAGTTAGCTGCAATGCTTATGATCCAAAACTTCTGCACCTTTTTTCTATCATTACATTTTTTTTACACCAGATTATCATCGTTTCTTATAAATTGGGGCAGGTAAAACAATCTGTGCATTTTCAGTGGTTATTGCCGTGCCTAGCACATAGAAGATTCTCAATACGAGAGCTTATTTTGTAAAATCCTTTTCTAAAAGCATTTGATAACACGTATTACTTCTAGGATAAAGCTCTGACTCCTTTAAATTGTTATGGAAGGATCCTCATTGTCCCTCCCAGTTTCACCGCTCAACCTCACCTTCTTCCACTCCTTGTCTCATTCACAGTATAGACAAAAACCTTCTCTCCTTGTTCCCTTTTACAAATCGTGATGCATAGATTTTTGTCTGTATAGAACACAACACTATTCTTTTTGAGGACCTAAGGTCAAATAATTGCTCAAGATAATGAAAACAAACAGATGCAATTACTTGGGTCACTTTTTAATTTTTCTATACAATGTGATATGATTCAAATGCTGTTTTAGAACTTGTAGTCTAGAAATTATTTGAGACTTTGGAATTTTTTTTTTCAAAAGATAGAGTGTCATTTGCTTAGTGCAAGAACAGCAAATATGCTACGTAGCTCACAGCACTGTCCATCTTGTGCCAAAGCCTACGTTACAATGAGATTCTAGCTCTCTTTTGCTTTGTTGCTGATTCTATACAATTTGATAGGTTGCTGACTAAAATTACAGCCAAATTATTAAAGATGACCAAACTATGAAACCTCTATGCTGTATTATCAATTAAGACTTAAATAATTAAAGTTAACTCTTAAGTATAGACCTGAAAAGAATTCGAGATTTGACCATATTACAACTAATTAAAAATATACCTAAAAATAAATAAATTATAAAGTTTACAACATTCTAACCGTCAACTAGGAAAGTGCTAAAATGACAAAACTATCTAGATCAATTAACATCAATTAGTGAAATAGGACCCTTAGTTAACAGATTTTGTATGTTACGTGTGTTTTGTATGTTTACTGTATTCTTACAATAAAGCAAGCTAAAGAAATGAAAATACTATTAAGGGAACCCTAAGGAATAGAAAATATATTTGCCATTCACAAAGTGGAAATGAATCATCTTAAACACTTTCAACCTCATCATCTTCATCTCGAGTAGGCTGAGGAGGAAAATAAAGAGGACGGGTTGGCCTTGCTGCTTCATAAGTGGCAGAGGCAGAAGAAAATCTATGTATACGTGGGATTTTTGTATTTAAAAATATCACAATTGCCTTTGTCATCAAATGTTATTCTACCACAACAGCTTAATCACTTTATATTATTTTGTAGTAAGAATATATTGTATTTCATGCTATTGTTATTTGGCATATTTTGATGTTCTGTCTCTGCAGTAGTGAAAACATCAACATGAGAATCTACTGTTTAATGAAAATACAAGTTAATATCCTTAAGATATATTTATAAAATAAAAATAACTCTGGAGGTAAGCAAAATTCTGAAGCATTGCCAATAAACTCTCTGTATTTGTTTACTAACATAGACTTCCAATAGCAGAATAGACAATTTCCTATAATCCACAACTACATAAACATCATTCTTTTCATTTAATTCCAGTTAATTTGCTAATTGTAGAAGAATATTGTATTAAATTGCCATCATTTTATAGCCAATAAGATTAAACACGTATTAATATGATTATTAGCAACTGGGACTATTGTTTTAATATTTTCTCTATGCTTCCTTTACATATTTTTTATATCTTTTAGTTGTGATTTTTAAGAACCCTCCCCATTTTAAGAAAAAATATATTTTTTCCAGGAAATTTTTTAAAAACACTGTTCCAAGTTATTTGCCTTTTTGTTTTTGTAATCTCTCTTTTGATGTTTGCAATTGTTGCTGTTGTTTTAGTTGTAGTAAAATGAATGAAATGATCAGCTTTATACTTTCTATCCTTGTTCTCTAGTACAGAAAATTCTTTCTACAAAAGACTATGTAAATAAATGCTTTTATTTTCTTCTTTACATTATGATTTTATTTATTCTATTTATGTATGTAATCCATTTAAAATTTGGGGTTAGAAATGAAACAGAAGCTGTATTTTTCTATATTTGTTTTCTCACAAGGTTAAATCAAATTTGCACAGAACTTTTATAATGCAATTTGGCAATATTTAAAAATACATAACTGTTTTAACATTTATTACAGTCATTTATCTCAATGAAAAATACTCAAAGCAAGGATAAGCTATAGAGCTATACGATGACAATTGCATAAACTTCTAAAGAGCCCATTAAATGCCAACAACTATATTAAGGATATGATCTATATAATCAGTGTAAAGCTAGTTGAGGCAGCAAATCATACTGTATACAATTTTCAGAGATGAAAATAGAGGCTCTGGTAGTTAAGCAGCTTCTAAATAGCAGTCTATAGTGTTTACACTATTATTGCAACTGTTAATTCCAGATATATCAGATTATTCCAAGGAAAAAACACAAGCCAGTAATGAAGAAAGAAAGAAAGAGAAGGACTAAAGGAAGACAGAGAGAAGGAATAGAGGAAGGAAGGATGGAAGGAAGAAAAATGGAATGAAGGAGAGCAGGATGAAAGGGAAGCAAGGAAACCCTAACCAATTCCATAAATCATGCAATCTGTGTAACGCATAGGAACAGTAGAAGGAAAAAATGATAGTAATCATTTTTAGAGTTGTTCTATGTGGGGGCATTATCTCCTTTACAATTTTCTGAAATGTGGTCAATTTATAATAACAATTAAAGACTCTCCGTATCTTCTTTATTTCAAGTTAGGTATTATAACAAAGACAGCTATTCTTTTACTTTTAATTCTTTCCTTTAAAAAGTATCCCTTTAAGCTTTCTTTGTACTGTACCCCAGCTCTTTTGTGATTCTTCCAGACAGTCTCAAGGGCAGCTGGAGCAAGAGTGGTTTCTACACAGTACAATGAGCTCAATTGAGCCTGGCACATTCACTGTATTTTTTTCTTTTTCCTTAACACCTGGATGCCAATTTTGCACACACTTCCCTGATGTGCCTTACATAATAGCTAAGCTAAGCAAAAGAAAAAGCACTGCTGCCACCCGTCTGTGTGTTCTAGCAATGTGCAGTGACTCATGGTCCTCATAATCAGAAGTCATGCTGGGCTGCCACACAAGTGGGAGGCCAAAGAGGTTGGGAGGTCCAAGGCTTACAGTGGCGATTCATAGTTCAGCTTCTAGGAGAAGGATAATGATGCTTTACAATTAGGGCTATGTGTGCAACACACAATACAGAATGAACCAATTATTGGGTTCTTCACTTCATTATAATTGACGTAAGTATGGTTTAGAGCTCAAATTACTTGACAATTATACTTTCATTCTTTATCCAACTAGCTCCTCCATCTTTACTCCAATAAAATTCCATGCTAGCTGTATAATGACATAAATCTCAGTATATTCTAGTTATTGGTTTTTTTTTACCAACCACCCCTTCCTCAAGACTTGCCTCTGGGAATACCTTAAGTACATATATATATTCTTAATTTCATTTATTTAGTTCTCAGAATCTGAAACAGTCTTGTGTATAATACATTCTCAATAAACATATGTTAGCTAAAATTATTTGAATGTAAATTCTTGGCATGTTTTTTATTTTATTGGGATTAATCAATAAACTAAAGTTTATAAGCAGAGCTATATGAATGCAAATAATTGCTATATCTTACAGCTATCTTTCCCATAGACACAAGACAAAACAAAGTGGAAAATATTAGATCTAATATAGACATCTCCAATTTCCTCAGGTTGTGAAGGCTCATTGAAATTATTTTGCAACTGTTTTTAGTTTGTTAAAATAATTTTACAATTTTAATCTTTATTCCCCATTGAACCATGGCCAATCCCAGAAAACAGAAACTACTACTCAGATAGGGGAAAAAAGATTTCTGCTTATTTTCACAATGAGATTCTTCCTTCCCACCAGAGAGATTTACATTTTCTAATGATAAACTCTTGTTTTTCAGTTTTTGAATTTTCATATACCTTTTTTTCCTTTTTCCAAACTGCTTCTTAACATATATACCTTAGTAGTATTAATTTTACGAACATGCCATATAGTTTAATATTGGGACCAAACCACAAGAGGCATGTTCATTTTTTATCATTTATTTTATTATTTAGTGATTACTGATGCTATAGACAGCTCTGTTTTCTTCACTAGGTATGTTTATCAAGTTATATAGTAGACAGTGTTCTGCCAAAGAAAATCTTATGGAAAGATTAATTCAACAAAGACTATCCCCAAATTATTAACATAATCATCAATTCCAAGTAGGGAAATTATAGGTAACTCAGTAGCTTTATGCTACATAGCCTCCCCTTATATTCTGTATTAAAGAATATATTTGAGCACTATGTATTGAAAAATTGAAGACAAAGAGAGATTAAAGGTACATTTCCTTCTCTTAAAGAGTTCACAGTCTACTAGATGCCAGAGCTCAAAATATTATATCCTACAGTATGGTGCCTTGACATGCTGAGTATTTTTTAGCTGAAGGAGTCAGGAGGGCCTCAAAATCTCTCTTTTATTCTTCCGCCTCCTGTCTCCTTCACTTTTTACTAACCTAAACCATGTCATAAAACTTGGAAAGTTCAATCTCTGACCTACCGTCCCTTAAAGTAGCTTATGAGACCCTCATGTGACAGATGTCCTAACCCATCCCTGGAGGAAATAACTGCTACCTAGAGAGACCAAGAAGAATCTGAACAAACAGGCTTTGCTGGGTTCCTCCATTTATCATACTCTATTTTTCAATTATGTTTCTCCACAGTTATCCACTTATTTCATCAGACTTAGCATAAAAATATATAGTTTTCCTTAGGTCTTTGGATCTTCATTTCTAAAGACTTGCATGTTATATAAAACTTTGATTAATAAATTTGCTCTACTTTTCTCTTGCTAATCTGTCTTTTGTTATTGGGATGTCAGCTGTAAACCTTGCAATGGGTGAAGAAGAGATATTACTTTTTCTGTCATACATAAGAAAGACTAAGTAATAAAATATTATATGCTGTGCTGTAACACAAGTCAAGTATTTAACATGTTGTTGGAGGACACATCTGGAAAGTCTTTCAAGATTAATGGACAAGTGAATTAAATCTTAAAGGCATTATGGGATTTGACTAGCTATAAATGAGGGAAGAAATATTTGAAAGAAAGAAAGCCAATTAAGTTGCTAGGAAGGCCTGAGAGAACAGAACAAATTTGAGGAACACCTGGATTCTGCAAAGAAGGTTTGGAGCTGGATCAAGAGAGATGTTGCATTAAAGCTTGGACTTTAACTTGTAGTTAAAGAAGATTTACCAAAGGATTAAGTAGGAAAGTGGCATGATGGTATTTATTTTTATAACGATTACAACAGATAATGCAAGAAATAATGAGACATAATGACATCCTAGTTTCAGGCAGTAAAAAGCCTAATATTGTGCCAAGTCCACAGTTGTTTGGTATATAACTGCCATGTAAATAGATGGTTGAAAGGTTGGGATAGAAAAGGGACACATGAAAAGTATATAGAAATTACAAATATGTAATTGACAAACCTTTAGGAGCCTTTGGATATGCAGGCTGATCTCTAAGTTTCTTACGTGTACGACTAAGTTGATTGAGGTACACCTCACTGAATAAAGCAAACTAGTAGACAAAATAGATACACAGACACAGATTATTTTAGAATATCACTTGAATTTGAGTTATCTGGTGCATACAGGAAGTTGATTATATAGATATCAAAAAGGACTGGATTAAAATTGCAAATTTGGTAGACACAGCATTGAGGAGGCAAATGTTTGAAATTTTGGGTATGAATAACATTGCCAAGGGTGAGAGGCCAAAGAAAAGGGCTGAGTATAGCATTTCTAAATATAACTATAGTTAAACAGATAGAGAATGGCATATCTATAAATAGTCCCCAATTTTCTCTAGGAAGAGCAAGCAGATAACTTTGAGGGGGAAAAAAAAAAAGAACAAGAGAAAATAGTGTTGAGAAAATAAGAAAAGATTCTCAGAAGGATAGGTATTCAAATTCCATGTGCCTAAAAATACTCAGCAGATACTAATTCAACTAATCCCTATCACAGGGTCTTGAAAAAGAGTGGAATTACTTATTGATGAGACTAGATGGAAGAAAGAAAGGAGTTTGTGCATAGAGAAGCTCAGAAGTGAAAGGGTTAATAAAGGGCAGACGATTTAGTTGTTCCACTTCTGTTTAAGGTAGGAGATAAAATAATGTGTTGAGATGAAGATTTTCCCTAAGAAGAGCAAGTAGATAACTTCAAGGAAAAAAAAAGCGTGGAGGAAGGGAGGAAATAGTGTTGAGAAAATAAGAAAAGAAGAGAATCTGAGAAGGATGTATCAGAAAACTGGGACATGTAAATGAAGCTCTGTTTAGTACTAAAGTACAAGATTCTACTGGAAACCAAGTAGAATGACATACAGAGGACTCAGAAGTATAAAAATGATTATGCTACTTGAATGAGAAATGGCTCTTTTCTATAGGTACTGAATTTTTTAAAAGCCAGGGGAACATTCAGGTCTACTCGGAATTATGGTGGAAAGCTGGCTTCTGAGATAAAATCTACTGATTCGAAAGAGACAAAGACCTTTCCCGTATACAAACATACATCTTTTTATTAGACTTTGCTTTATAGAGCTTCGCAGATATTGCAACTTTTACAAATTAAAGGTTTGTGGCAACTCTGTGTCAAAGAAGTTTATCAGCAACATCTTTCAACGCTGTGTGCTCACTTCTTGCCTGTGTGTCACATTTTGGTAATTCTTGAAATATTACAAACTTTTTCATTATCTTTATATGCGTTATGGTGATCTGTGATTGGTGATCTTTGATTTTACTAATGTAATTGTTTTGGGGTGTCCATATAAGAGAGTGAACCTAGTTGACACAAGCTGAGTATTTGTTGACTAGTCCATCAAGTGGCTATTCCCCATCTCTTTCTCTTTTTTCAGACCTCCTTATTACCTCAAGAAGAATATGAAATTAAGTCAGTTATTAATCCTACAATAGCCTCTATGTGTTCAAGGGAAAGAGAGTTCCAAATATTTCATTTCAAATTAAAAGCTAATAATTAAGCTTAGTGAGAAGGGCATGCCAAAAGCTGAGAGATACCTAAAGCTAGGCCTTTTGCACCAAAGAGTTGGCAAGACTGTAAGTGCAAAGGAAATGTTCTGGAAGAAAAAAAAAAATTAAAAGTGTTAGTCCAATGAACACACAAATAAAAAAGCAAAACAGCCTTTTTGCTGATATGAAGAAAGTTTTTGGGATCTGGTTAGAAGATCAAACTCACCATACTATTTCCTTGAGCAAATTTCTCATCTAGACCACAGTCCTAAATCTCTTTAATTCTATGAAGGCTGAAAGAGGTGAAAAAACTGCAATAGAGAAGTTTGAAGCTAGCAGAGATTGGTTCATGAGGTTTAAGGAAACATGTTGTCTTTCTAACAGAATCATAGGAAGAGAAGCAGCAAGTGATGATGTAGCAGTGCATGCTAATTTAATTTAAAAGCAATTATCATTTATTATTTCAAACATACTATGGCCCTTAAGAATGACGTTGGTCAGGCATAGTGGCCCATGCCTGTAATCCCAGCATTTTGGGAGTCCAAAACGAGTGATCATCTGAGGTCAAGAGTTTGAGAACAAACTGGCCAATGTGGCAAAACCCTGTCTCTACTAAAAATACAAAATTTTGTGGAGCGTGGCAGTACATGCCTGTAATTCTAGCTACTCTGGAGGCTGAGGTAAGAGAATCGCTTGAAGCTGGGAGACAGAGGTTGCAGTGAGACAAGATTGCACCGCTGCACTCCAGCCTGGGTTACAGAGCAAGACGCCATCACAAAAACAAAACAAAACAAACAAAGAATTATGCTGAATTGACTCTGCCAGTGCTCTTTCAACGGAATAATAAAAACCGATGACAGCACCTTTGTTCACAGTGTGGTTTGCTGAATATTTTAAACTCATGGTTGAGATCTGCTCCTCACAAGAAAATAATTCTTTCAAAATATTACTGCTTTTGACAATGCACCAGAAAGAGCCATTTCTCATGAAAAAACTGACAGAGATATACAAAAAGACTAATGTTGTCTTTATGCCTGCTAACACTACATCTATTCTACAGCCCATGAATCAAGGAATAATTTTGACTTTTATGCCTTTTAGTTTAAGAAATAGATTTTGTATGGCTATAGCTGTCATATATAGTGATTCCTCTGATTGATCTGAGCAAAGTAAATTGAAAACATTTTCAAAAGAATTAATCTTCTACATAGCACTAAGAACATTCATGATTCATTAGAAAAGGTAAAAAATATCAACATTAATAGGCATTGGGAAGAACTTTATTTCAACTGTCATGAATAACGTTGAGTAGTTTAAGACTTCAGTGGAGGAAGTGAATGCAGGTGTGGTGAAAATAGCACGAAGAATCAGGGGTCTGAGACTAGCCTGGCCAACATGGGAAAACCCGTCTCTACTAAAAATACAAAAATTAGCCTGCTGTAGTTGTGCATGCCTGTAATCCCAGCTACTCGGGAGACTGAGGCAGGAGAATTGCTGGACCCAGGAGGCAGAGATTGCAGTGAGCCGAGGTCGCACCATTGTACTCCAGCCTGGGTAACACAGCAAAAGAGTAAGCGCAAGCAGAAAGAGAAGAAAAGAGAAGAGAAGAGAAGAAAAGAGAAGACAAGAGAAGAGAAAAAGAAGAGAAGAGAAGAGAAAGACAAGAAGGCAAGAGGGGAGAGAAAGAAAGGAAAAGACAAAGAAAATAAAAGAAAGGAAAGAAAGGGAAAGGGAGGAAGGAAATAGCAAGAAAACTAGAATTAGAAATGGAACCTAAAGATCTGACTGAATTGCTGTGATTTCATAAATAAAACTAGAATGGATGAGGAGTTGCTTCTTATGGATAAACAGGAAAAGTGGTCTCGTAAGGTGTAATCTATACCTGGTGAAAATGCCATGAACATTGTAGAAATGACAACAAAGGATTTAGAGTATTACAAAAACTTCAATTAGAGAGGATTAACTTCAATTTTAAAGGAAATCGTACTGTAAGTAAAAGGGTATAAAAAAGCATTGCAGGCTACAGAGAACTCTTTCACGAAAAGAAGAGTCAATCAATGTAACAACTATTTCTTTTTCCATTTTAAGAAATCTCCAGGTTGGGCACGGTGGTTCATGTCTGTAATTCCAACACTTTGGGAGGCCAACACGGGTGGATCACCTGAGGTTAGGAGTTTAAGACCAGCCTGGTCAACATGGTAAAACCTTGTGTCTACTAAAAATACAAAAAATTAGCTGGGTGTGCTGCTGGGAGCCTACAATCCCAGCCACTTGGGAGGCTGAGGCACGAGAATCTCCTGAACCCAGGAGGCAGAGGTTGCAGTGAGCCGAGTTCGTGCCATTGCACTTCAGCCTGGGCAACAAGAGTGAAACTCTCTCAAAAAAACAAAATAAAAAAAGAAACTGCCACAGCCACTCTAACCTTCAGCAACCACCACCATAATCCATCAGCGATCATCAACATTAAGGCAACACTCTCCACATCAATATGTTTATGACTCACTTAAGGCTCAGACGATTGTTAGCATGTTTTTAGCAATAATATATTTTCAATTAAAATATGATTCTATTATACATTTAATAGAATATGGCATAGTATAAATATAACTTTTGTGTACACTGAGAAAGAAAAGTATTATGTATTTGCTTTATTGTGTTACTCACTTCATTGCGATGGTTTGGAATCAAATCTAAAATACCCCCAAGGTACGTTTATATAATAATATAAAGTATCACATGCATGTACTTAAAAAACAGCATGCCCTGAGATTATTAAGATAATACAGTGTAGTTATTTCTCCATTAACCATGAAGTCATGGTGCAATTTTTCCCTATGTCTCATAGATGCCCCCTGGATTACCTACCACACTGATATGCAATTTAATCTGTTCTAAATGATTGGATAGTTGCAATTAATATCTTGGTGTAAAATAAAATAATCAACATTGTGTAGGATCCAATGAAATAAAAACTTGGTTGACTAAAAATTATTTCATATTGCCTTAGCTGCTTCTGTAGTTTGCACTGCCTACCAAGGCCTGAGTGTAGATGAAAATTTAGAGACTGAAGAATGTAAGCATGTGTGAAAATTATTAATAAATATGCACATAAGCCTCTATAATTTGGCAAAACCCTAAGAAAAATAAGTCTGATATTTATTCATGACTCTCCTGCAAATCCAGAAACTGAAAGGATCAATATTTGAGCCATCCAAATTCAAAAAGTTTTATGGAACATTCCACTAACATCTTACGTACTCTGATGACTTAATAAGACTGGTACTGAGTAAAATTAGAAAGATTTTACAACTCCTCTAAGTGGGTCAGGATAAATATGTCTTTTCATTTGCATTGTAAAAATGGGATAGAAAAATCCCAATCATGAATAAATAAAATATCTGGCTCCAAGTAGTGGAATCAAGTTTGTAGACTTTAATGTCTTCATTGGTTGTGCATTTTTCATATCTATCTCTCTTATCTAATCAACTAGAGCCTCCATAACCATAAAAAGGATTAAGAGTTGTGATATTCAATTGTTATAAGACAATCCAGAAATGACCTTAGGGCAAGTTATAAATTAAGTATTATTCAAAATTTGGAAATAGTACATGCAATTAAAAGTTTAAAAGCTATTGCTGAAACCTGAAGCTGTTTGATAGTTTATGAACTTTGCTGATGGAAGTATTTTCATGCAATCTCCTTTTACTATATACTGAAAATAAAAATGTTTAAAGAAAATAATGAAGAATTGAAAATGTACCTTTGTTTTTTCTTCTACTCTTGTTTTTTCACTGTATATCATAGAACTATATGGCAAATTAAATTGCAAAGGAAATTCAAGACTCTATGAAAACTTTTAAAAAGTGATTTATATAAAATAAAATCTAGACATGCCTTTTGCATATATCTCTGTCTCTTTCTCTGTTTCTACACATGCACAACAGGCACATAGATGTTTCAGTTTAAAATATTTCATTCCACACAGTCTATAGTGTATCTTCGATAGAAATGGGACTAAACATCTGCATCTTTCTTTTAGAAATCATAAGCAGAAATAAACATATTTAATTTAGTGTGCCAAGATTAACGCTTTTTTAAAATTAAAAAAGACCACTTGTTATCGGGTCCGATTTTAAACACAGAATTTAGGTCACATGAGAGATAATAAACACTAGACAATTAGTTGTAAATTTTACTTATTTATTCATACATAAATGGACACATGATCACATTTCATCCTATAAAAGGGAAAGTCTGTGGAATGTAATGGGGTCTTAGTCTGACACAAGGCAAATTCGGTCTGAGTAGGAGTAGTGCTATGGGTTTGAATGTTATCTCCAAAACCCATGTTGAAATTTATTTGCAATTGTGACAATATTGAGAGGTGGTTAAATCACAAGGACTGATATGGTTTAGATGTGTGTCCCCTCCAAATTTCATGTTGATACATGATCCCCTGTTGGGAGGTATTTGGGTCATGGGGGAAGATCCCTCATGAATGACTTGGTGTCCTTCTATAGTTATGAATTTTTATGACATCTGGTTGGTTAAAAGACCCTTGCACCTTGGTCTCGCTCTCCCTTGCTCCCTCTTGCCATATAATATCCCAACTGCCTCTGCTTTTTCCACCACGATTGGAAGCTTCCTGAGGCTGTGCTAGAAGCAGGTGCTAGTGCCATGATTGAATAGTCTGCAAAATGGTGAGCCAAATAAATCTCTATTCTTTATAAAGTACCCATGACTTAGTTATTGCTTAATAGCAATGCAAACAGACTAACACAAAAGGTCTGCCTTCATGAATGAACTAAAGCAGCTATCACAAAAGCGGGTTAGTTGCTGTACAGGAGTGGGTTTCTGATAAAAGAATACAATTTGGCCCCCATCCTCTGTCTCCGTTTAACATGCTCTTTGGCCCATTCACTTTCTGCCACAGAGTGACATAGCACCAAGGTTCTCATAACATGCCAGTGTTATTCTTTTGGATTTCCCAGCCTCTAGAATTGTGAACCAAATAAACTTGTATTGGTTATAAATTTCTACTTGTGATAGTCTCTTATAGCAACACAAAACAAACTAAGAAAATTTGACATCAGAAGTGACGATCCTGCTATACCTGCAATACTTAAAAATATATGAAAAGGTAGAAGTAGCTTTGGAATAGGGTAATGGGTAAAGAATGGAATAATTTGGAGGAGCATACTAGAAAAAGTTTAGGTTTCTATGAATGAGACAAGAACTACAATAAAAGTCTGAAACTTTTTAGACATGACTTAAATGGTCCTGATCAGAATGTTGATAGAAATATAGGTAATAAAGACCATTCTTATGAGATCTCAGAAAGGCAGAACAAGATATTTCAACCTGAAGTAAAGGCAATTTTTATTATACACATCCAAAAACCAGGCAAATTTTGGTCTGAATCTTGGGTCTTTATGGAATACAGAACTTGAAGTGAATGAACTAAGGGTGCTGAGAGCAAGACAGCCATCAAAACTCCCCAACTATAGAGCTACCAACATTCAGTGCCAGCCTGGGATTACTGCTGGCTCAATACTCCAACACACAGGAGCTGCTCGGCAGACTGAGCCGAACATAGCTATAGAAGTGGCACTGCCTAAACCTTTGCCCCAGTGTGCCCAGGATATGAGACATCAAGTCATAGAAGATTAGTCTCCAACTTCTGGATTTAATGTTGTTTGCCCTGTTGAGTTTTGGACCTACTTGAGACCAACGACTCCCTTTTCTTGCTTATTTCTCTTTTGAAATTAGAATGTCTATTCTATACCTGTACTGTCATTATATTTTGTAAGCAAATAAGTTGATTTGATTTCACAGTGTCATAGCTGGAGGAAATTTTCTTCAACATCAATTGCACCTCCAGTCTCACTTACATGTAATTTAGATGAATCTATTAGGCCATTCTTGCATTGCTATTAAAAAAATACCTGAGATTAGGTAATTTATAAAGAAATGAAGTATAATTGACCAATGGTTCTGTAGGTTGTACAAACAGCATGGTGCCAGCATCTGCTCAGCTTTTTGGGAGGCCTTGGGGAGCTTTTATTCATCATGAAAGGTGAAGTGGGAGTCCGCAAGTCACATTGTGAAACCAAGAGGAAGAGTGTGGGGGAACTGCCCTATACGTTTAGACAACCAGATCTCATGAATACTCACTTACTCATCACCAGCGGGGTGGTGCTAAGTCATTCATGAGGGATCTGCCTCCATAATCCAAACACCTCCTACCAGGACCCACTTCCAACATTGGGGATTACAGTTTGATTTAAGATTTGATGTGGAAAAAGATGCAAACCCTATCAACGAGATCCTCATCTTTGGACTTTGGAGTTGGTACTGAAATGAGTTGAGACTTTGAGGCTGTTGGAATGGAATTAATATATTTTATATGTGACATGTACATGAGTTTTGAGGGCCAGGGGCAGACTACTATGGTTTGAATTTCCCCTCCAAAATTTATATTGAAATGTAATTGCCTCATTAATTCCCAGACTCTAAAACCATGAGTCAAACTTCTATTGTTTATAAATTACCCAGTCTGTGATAGTCTGTTACAGCAACCTAAAAGGAACTAAGAAAGGTAGGGTTAAGGGAAACCAAAAACAAATGAGAAAATGTGCTTGGCCTAGTTAAAATGAGAGCTTTTTTCTTCCCTATACTTTTGGTGGCAAGGGATAAAATAATTGCAAGATTTGTGGTTTTGACCATAAGTTAGCATCATGGCCTTTAACAGAGGGATGCAGCCACTGCTAACTTGAAGCCCAACAGAGATGGAGCGGAAGGAAAAATATTTCATGTTTACTCTCCTTCTACCCTCCAATCTTCTGCCTAAACCTTCTGTAGGTTTAACCCCATTTTGGGTTAGATAGCAAACTGGCTGGTTGATACAATTCATTAGCATGAGTTTCTGGGCAATAGAACATGATTAAACATGATGAATAGATCTCCAGATGCAAAGGACCATATCCAGCCCTGGATTGGACTGAGATTATGTCGGTCCCTTTATCCTTTCCCTGAGTGTGGAAATGCATTGACCTTTTAAAAACTCGCTGATAAATTCCTCTTGAGTGAAACTTGCCATAATCCAGTGATCTAAAAAAGTTCAATTTCTCCCCATAGCATATGAATTTTTCATCAATAATTTTCTGAAAATGTTAGCAAAATATGTATTAAAATACTACAAGGTCATAAGAACATGAGTTCATATTGATAGTGTATTTTAAAGACAGCACATTTCTTGTTACATTTATTTTTTTCCTCATTGGTTAAACGAGGCAGAAATAAAATAGAAGACTCAGAAAGTACTAGGATATTTTAGCATCAGATTCATAGCCAACTAAGAACAACACCTTATAAATAAGAATTTGCTATGTAATTTAATGTCTAATGAACTTTTAATTTGGCAGAAAGGGTAAATGGCTAAAATGTAAATAATCCCATCAACTATTTGACTGATTTTTCTATGCAAGAAGAAGCAATTATATGAAAGACAAGTGTGTCTACTTTTCTATATATCATAAGATGTTCTCCCTAGATGGTTCATAAAGTATGAAATTAACATGAAAACATGTCATATCCTGACAAAAAATGCCCACATTAAACAGTGTGATAGAGAAATGAGCATAGGATTCAGAAGAATAAGACTTTCATTCAGGTCCAGTCTCTGTTCATAAATTTGCAGGTGATCATGGGCAAATCTTACTGTTTATAGGCCATAATCTCTTCATTTGTAAAACAGATATATTGGTCTAGGTTGGTGATTTTATCAGTCATGGTTCCACCAGAGAAACAGACTATACAAATTGAAGCATTTACTTGAATACATACATAACAATAACAAATATATATACATATATATATATATATATTATATAAAGGGATTTATTGCAAGGAATTTATGTGATTCTGGAGGCTGACTCCAGGTATGAAATACATAGGGCAGGCCATGAAGAAGGGCAACCTGAAATTCTCAGGGATAAGTCAAAGCTTCAATCCATAGGCAGAATTTGTTCTACTAGGTGACCTCAGGTCTTAAAGCCTTTCTCTTAAGCTTTCTCTTAAAACCTTTCAACTGTAAAATCAGATCCACCAAGATTACTTAGAAATATCTCCTTTATTTAAATTCAACAGATTACAGATGTGACTCACATTTACAAAATATCTTAAAGCAACACCCAGATTAGTGTATGCTTAAATAACTAGGGACACTAACCTAGCTATATCAACATATAAAATGTACTATCAGAATTAAAAGTTTTTGATTTCCTGGTTTAGTAAACTCTTTTTAAAAACAAAGGGTGATACAGTTTGGATATTTGTTCCTGCCAGAATCTCACACTGAAATATAATCCCCAATGCTGGAGGTGGGGCCTGGTAGGAGGTGTTTGCATCATGGAGGCAAATCCCTCATGGCTTGGTGCTGTCTTTGCAATAGTGACTGAGTTCCCATGAGATTTGGTTATTTGACAGTGTGCGGCAGCTCTGTCCTCACTGTCTCTCTCTGTTGCTCCTGCTTTTACCGTGTGACATGCTGGTTCTCCCTTCACCTTCTGCCACACTTGTATGCTTCCTGAAGCCCATCTAGAAGCCAGATGCCAGCACCATGCTTCCCATAAAACCTGTGGACAATGGCACCAGAGGATCTAAAAACAGACTTTAGTCTTCCCCTAAATTTACCTTCACATTTTCTTGCCTTTGGAAACTCTCTCTTCCAATGCTCTCTTCTTTGTCACTATGTATGAGTTATGACTCTTTACGAAACTACTATTTTAACAAGGCCCTAAACTACTGCCTTAAGAGATAAATACTTTTCAGCTGAGGCTTCTCCCACATGATGGGTACAGCACACATTAACAAACTTCTGGGGTGTTGTTGTTATTGTTGTTGTTCATCTTACTTTTATTTTCAGGAAAGCGTCTCAACTAAAATCCTAAAAGGAAAGAAAAAATATTTTTTCTTCTCTATAATTTGGTGACCCATATGGGACCAACAGATAACTTTATTCAGCCTGGGACCCACAAATGGAATTAACTTGGTAGAAGCCTGCAGAAAAAGGCAAAATTTCTCACCAAAGTAAGCTTCTTAAGACTTCTATCTGTGGTACCTGGCCAAGAAAGGAAGGTAAAAAGTTTTTCTTGTCTCTTCCTTTCTAGTTTCTGATTGGCAAAACAAACAAACAAAATTTATAATAATTATCTGTTTGGGGTACCTATTTGGTCATTCATTTTTAGTTTTCCAAGAATCTTTTTCTTTGTCTCTCTTTTTCATGGTTTGTCATGAGGAATAAAATCATAGTAAGATTCTCTTTTCATTTTGTTTCCTGAGGAATTTGGCTTTGTAACCAGTGAATTAATTCTCTGATTTCTACCACCCTGAAGGACATAAAATGTTGGATTCATGTCAGTTAGACAGCTGGGAGTCCAGCTGCGAGTCTGAGATATCTGTTTTCTAAATGCACCGGATCTCAGAAAGTTGTCTTAATTGTCTCAACTTTCAATGCCTTGTTAATAATGAGGGTCTTTACTTAGGGCCCCTAAGCTACTGCCTTAAAATACTTTTAAAATGAGGCCTATCCTTTATGATGAGTATAGGGCACATTTATAGCTTAGTTTTTAAAAATCAACCTGACTTTTGTTTTCAGGAGGATGTCTTAACTATAAAGCAAAAAGGGAAAACAGTATATTTCCTTTCCTACAATATTTGAGGTGAATGTCTTAACTAGAATTTCAGCATTTTCCTAATAAACTATGCTATGATTGTGGCAGGTATTGCTTTTCCTAAACTCATTCTGCCAAAATTGACATCTTCTCCTGGGACTTAGAGAAAGAGTTGTTGTTTGATTGATTGTTGGCTAAAGAACATTGAAGAGAGAGCCTGGTAGCGGATAAAGAAATTATGTTAGAAAAACTGTGATAGGAGTCTCGAAAAAGAATGCAGATATGCATGTGTGAATGTAATAGGTATTCCACAAAAATAACTAAATAAGACGCTTTTCTTAACAGAAGTTAATCAAGAATTTATCCATATTCTGGACTTTCATTTATTTTCTGCAAAAGTGTCACAGTCATATTGATGCCCCTTCTGTGGGATTCAGTTATAAAGATGTATAATATAGGATTTCAAAGGATGAATATAGGATGAAACTGTCAAATATTACTGTTTTATAAATTATGTTGATTTGCTGGATTTTAATAAACAAGATTATAGGTAATAGTCAAGTTTACTGTAACCATCTTTTTTTTTTTTTTAGGGAAATTTCAAGAACGTTAGAATTCCAAAGGTAGACTCAATGAAAATAAAAAGGCTAGTACATTTCAGTTATGGCCTTGGTCATGAAGTTTCTAGTACTAAATTGGAAGTATCAAGTTTTTTTCGCTAAAGAACTTAAACTCTCCAAGATAGCTAGTCATTTATAGTGATTCAATGATGATGTGTGACATTCTATGCTACATTATATGTTAATATATTAATGCCAATATTTTGGGATTAATATATTAAAATATTATGAAAGTGTGATATTTACATTTCCATGATAAACTAAAACAAAAATCTGAACAGTAATTTATGTTATTTTTTAATGAAAAAACAATCAATTTTCATTAATAAGTTTTATTCTCTAAATGGAACTCAAAAGTATGGGCTGTCTGTTTATATCCTTTGGAAAAGAATTTCATTATAAAATTTTTTTAAAATTCTAAATAAATGAAATAATTCAAAGTCTAACATTAAGCAAAAAATTAAATATAAAAGTTAAAATTAGTAACTTTAAATTTACTAAAAATGTCCAGAATTGAACAGAAAAATATATGTCTTAATATTTACTGTAACACATGACTTTATAATGGGCCATAATATTGAGTAAAGTACAAAATTATTGCCATGTAAGATAATATGGTGTCAAGAGAAATATGACCACTTTAATTTTATTACTATTATCGATCACTAATGTCAGGCACAAAGCAGTGATTTGGCATGTGTTTGTTATTCTAAATATTGCCCAATGAATGAATATTTAATGGAAGTCAATTGGCAAAGAAGATTAGAAAATTTCTCATTTAACCACTAAGGTTATTTTAATGAAATGTTTTCTGCCCTAGAAAATACATGAAACAAAAAGCAAGGGATTATTAAAACCAATAGTTTAGATTCATTCAGGCAGTTCATCATTCTGATTAAAGGCATTTCTTACATACGAGAGGAATTCATTTGTGCTCTGAATTTTCTTTTTTTTTTTTTTTCCCCCTTTTCTTCTCTTTTATTTTTGAGACAGGGTATCACTCTGTCCAGGCTGAAGTGCAGTGGCATGACATTGGCTCACTGCAGCCTCTCCTGAGTTCAAGGTATCCCCAAACTCAGCCTCCCAAGTAGCTGGGACCACAGGTGTGGTCCACCATGTCTGGCTATTTTATTTTTTATTTTTGTAGAAATGGCGTTTTGCTATGTTAGTCTTGAACTTGCTAGTCTTGAACTCCTTGGCTCAAGTGATCCACCCACCACCTCACCCTTCCAAAGTAGTGGGATTACAGGCATCCAGGCAAATTTTCTATTATCTTTTAATTTTTTTGAATAAAAAGCTTAGTCTATCTGAATGACAATGAAAATTTCCAGTCCATGTCGAATTATCTAGCATAATTACAGAAGTCTGATTAAATATTTCAGAAGTTTACAGTTCTATCCACCCTAGCTGCCTACACAGGACATCATTATGCTTCATGTAATCAACAAATATGTTTTGAATAAATAAATGCAAATCCTTTTCAATTCCTTCCCTACAATATATCTTAGATTTGTCTATTTCTCTTTATATCTACTACACTATCCTGGTCCAATAAAATAGCATCCTACATGGTCTATTTACAAGCACTTTTAACCTATGCAGTAGTCAGGCTGCCCTGAAAGCATATCAGATCACATTACCCTTTCTTCAATTGTTTTCTTTTGCATTGATGAAATTGAAAATCTTTGCTGTTACTCAAAAGTCACTTAGAATTCTTACTATGTCACCACATGCCACATGTTAGTGTCAATCACATTGATCTTTTTATTTTTTAAATTTCCTCAGGGGGGATTCAAAGATAGCTGAATAAGAGGCAGCTCCAGAGAGCAGCTCCCAGCGAGAGAGACACAGAAGCCGAGTGGTCTCCACAATTCCAAATGAGGTACCAGGTTCATTTTGTGGGTCTGGTTGCAGAGTGGGTATAAACCAAATAGGGCAAGTTGAGGCAAGGTCGGGCACTGCCCCACCCAGGAGGTGCCTGCAACTGACGGACGACCAAGGGATCTCCCTATCTGGGTCTTCGGTTCAGATACAGTGCTCTACCCAAGCTCTCCACAACCCACAGAACAGGAGATCTTTGCTGGGTTGAAGAGCTTCAGTGAGCTGCCTGAACAGAGCAGAACAGCAACTTCAGGCAGTGCCGGGGCCGTCATAGATCTAGGCAGAAGCACAGGCTGATGTGAAAGCCAGAAAGCCAGCTGCACGGAGCCACCCACCACCCAGAAAGAAGGGGAACTGAAAACAGGGAAACAGCCCATACGGCAGGACAGTTTTCCCTGGCACAAAGCCAGGAGGCTAAAAAACTCTCATCCAGAGTTTCGCACCCAGAACATCAGGTAGCAAGAGACCAGGAACGATCGAGCCCTGTGGAGGGGGAAGGGAAGGGCAGCCCATTGCAGAAGCCAGCCTAATTTTCCTGAGTAAATAATTCAGCTCCACTGAATCCATGGCAGCCCAGCAGTGCCTCTGCAGGCAGGCAAAGGAAAGGCCACCTCCCCAAGCGGCTACCTGAGATCAAAACTATATAAATCCAAAGAGATGCAAAGAAACCAGCACAAGAAGAGTGAAACCATCAAAAACCAGAATGCCTCTCACCCATCACGAGATCACAACTCCTCAGCAGCAAGGGAACAAAGCTGGATGAATTGACAGAAGCAGGCTTCAGAAGGTGAGTAATAACAAGCTTCTCCGAGTTAAAGGAACATGTTCTATCCCAATGCAAAGAAACTAAAAACCATGAAAAAAGTTTAGATGAAATGCTAACTAGAATAACCAGCTTAGAGAGGAACATAAATGACTTGATGGAGCTGAAATACACAGCACAAGAACTTTGAGAAGCATAAACAAGTTTCCATAGCTGAATAGATCAAGCAGAAGAAAGGATATGAGAGACAGAAGATCAACTCAATGAAATAAAATGAGAAGGCAAGAAAAGAGAACAAAAAGTGAAAAGAAATGAACAAAGCCTTCAAGAAATATGAGATTATGTGAAAAGACCTAATTTACACTTGATCAGTATACCTAAAGAAGATGTGGAGAATGAACCCAAGCTAGAAAACACTCTTCAGGATATTATCCAGGAGAACCTCCCCAACCTAGCAAGGCAGGCCAACATTCAAATACAGAAAATACAGAGAACACCACAATGATACTCCTCTAGAAGAGCAACCTCAAGGCACATAATTGTCAGATTCACTAGGGTTGAAACATAGGAAAAAACACTAAGGGCAGCCAGAGAGAAAGGCTGGGTCACCCACAAAGGGAAGCACCTCAGACTCACAGTAGATCTCTCGGAAGCAACCCTACAAGCCAGAAGAGAGTGGGGGCCAATATCAACATCCATCCTTAAAGAAAAGAACTTTCTACCCAGAAGTTCATATACAGACAAACTAAGCTTTGTAAGTGATGGAGAAATAAAATCCTTTATGGACAAGCAATTGCTGAGAGATTTTCTCATTACCAGACCTGCCTTATAAGAGCTCCTGAAGGAAGTACTAAACACAGAAAGGAAAAACCAGTACCATCCTCTGCAAAAAAGAACAAATGGCATAAAGACCAATGACACAATGAAGAAATTACGCCAACCAAAAGGCAAAACAACCAACCAGTAATAAAATGGCAGGATCAAATTCACACATAACAGTATTAACATTAAATGTAAACTGACTAAATGCCTCAATCAAAGGACACAGACTGTCAAATTAAATAAAATGCCAAGAACCATCAGTGTGCTGTATTCAGGAGACCCATCTCACGTGCAAGACACATATGGACTTAAAATAAAGTGATGGAATATTTACCAAGCAAACGGAGAGCCAAAAAAGCAGGGGTGGCAATCCTAGTCTCTGATAAAATGGACTTTAAACCAATAAAAATCAAAAGAGAAAAAGAAGGGTACTATATAATGGTAAAATGATCAATACAACAAGAAGAGCTCACTATTCTAAATATATATGCACCCAATACAGGAGCACCCAGATACATAAAGCAAGTCCTAATGACCTACAAAGAGACTTAGACTCCCACACAATAACAGTGGGAAACTTTAACATTCCACTGTCAATATGAGACAGATGAACGAGACAGAAAATCAACAAGGAAATCCAGGATTTGAATGCAGATCTAGACAAAGCAAATTAATTGACATTTACAGAACTCTCAACCCCAAATCCACAGAATATACATTCTTCTCAGCACCACATTGCACTTACTCTAAAATCGACCACATAATTGGAAGTAAATCACTCCTCAGCAAATGCAGAAGAATGGAAATCATAACAAACAGTCTATCAGACCAAAGTGCAATCAAATAAGAACTCAGGATTAAAAAACTAACTCAAAACTGCACAACTTCATGGAAAATGAACAACTGGCTCCTGAATGTCAACTGGATAAACAATGAAATGAAGGCAGAAATAAAGTTGCTTTTCGAAACCAACAAGAACAAAGACACAACATTTCAGAATCTCTGGGACACATTTAAAGTAGGGTCTAGAGGGAAATTCACAGCAATAAATGCCCACATGAGGAGCAAGGAAAGGTCTAAAATCAACACCGTATCATAAAAATTGAAAAAGTTAGTGGAGCAAGATCAAAAAACTCAAAAGCTAGCAGAAGACAGGAAATAATTAAGATCAGAGCAGAACTGAAGGAGATAGAGACACAAAAAACCCTTCAAAAAAAAAAATTAACAAATCCAGGAGGTGGTTTTTTAAAAAGATCAACAAAATAGATAGATCGCTACCTGGACTAATGAAGAAAAGAGAGAAGAATCAAATAGATGCAATAAAAAATGATAAAGGTGACATCACCACCGATTCCACAGAAATACAAACTACTATCAGAGGTGATTACAAACAACCTTATGCACACAAACCAGTAAATCTGGAAGAAACGGATAAATTGCTGTACACTTGCACTCTCCCAAGACTAAACCAGGAAGAAGTTGAAACCCTGAATAGACCAATAACAAGGACTGAAGTTGAGGGTGCAATTAATAGCCTACCAACTCAAAAAAGCCCAGGTCCAGACGGGTTTACAGCAGAATTCTACCAGACTTACAAATAGGATCCAATACTATTCCTTCTGAAACTATTCCAAACAATACAAAAAGAGGGAATCCTCCCCAACTCATTTTATGAGACCAACATCATCCTAATAACAAAACCAGGCAGAAATTCAACAAAAAAAGAAAACTTCAGGCCAATATCTATGATGACCATCGATGCAAAAATCTTCAATAAAATACTGGCAAACAGAATGCAACAGCAAATCAAAAAGCTTCTTCGTCATGATCAAGTAGGCTTCATCCCAGAGATGCAATGCTGGTTCAACATATGCAAGTCTATAAATCTAATCCATCACATAAACAGACCCAAAGACAAAAACCCCATGATTATCTCAGTAGATACAGAGAAGGCCTTCAACAAAATTCAACAGCGCTTTACGCTAAAAACTCTCATTAAACTATGTATGGATGGAACGTATCTCAAAATAATAAAAGCTATTTATGACAAAACCCACAGCAAATATCATACTGGATGGGCAAAAACTGGAAGCATTCCCTTTGAAACCCGGCACTAGACGAGGATGCCCTCTCTCTCCACTCCTATTCAATACAGTATTGAAAGTTCTAGCCAGAGAAATCAGGCAGGAAAAAGAAATAAAGGGTATTCAATTAGGAAAAGAGGAAGCCAAATTGTCTGTATTTGCAGATGACATGGTTGTATATTTAGAAGACCCCATCGTCTCAACCCAAAATCTCCTGAAACTGGTAAGCAACTTCAGCAAACTCTCAGAAATACAAAATCAATGTGCAGAAATCACAAGCATTTCTATATACCAATAACAGACAAACAGAGAGCCAAATCAGAAGTGAACTCCCACTTACAATTGCTACACAGAGAATAAAATACCTAGGAATACAACTAACAAAGGATGTAAAGGACCTCTCCAAGGAGAACTAAAAACCACTGCTCAATGAAATAAGAGAGGACACAAACAGATGGAAAAACATTCCACGCTCATGGTTGGGGAGAACCGACATTGTGAAAATGGCCATACTGCCCAAAGTAATTTATAGATTCAACACTATCCCCATCAAACTACCAATGACCTTCTTGACAGAACTGGAAAAAAACATTTCAACCTTGATATAGAACCAAAAGAGAGCCCACATAACCAAAATAATCCTAAGCAAAAAGAACAAAGCTGGAGGCTTCATGCTGCCTGACTTCAAACTATAATACAAGGCCATAGTAATCAAAACAGCATGGTACTGGTACCAAAACAGAGACATACAACAATGGAACAGAAAAGAGGCCTCAGAAGCAACACCCAATCTACAATCATCTGATCTTTGACAAACTTGAGAAAAGCAATGGGGAAAGGATTCCCTGTTTAATAAATGGTGTTGGGAAAACTGGCTAGCAGTGTGCAGAAAGCAGAAACTGGACCCATTCCCAACACCTTACACTAAAATTAACTCCAGATGGATTAAAGATTTAAACATAAGACCTAACCATAAAAACCCAGAAGAAAACCTAGGCAAACCCATGTAGGACATAGGCATAGGCAAGGATTTCATTGCTAAAACACCAAAAGCAATAGCAACAAAAGCCAAAATAGACAAATGGGCTCTAATTAAACTCTAGAGCTTCTGTACAGCAAAGGAAACAATCATTAGAGCAAACTGGCCGCGAAGACAATGGGAAAAAATTTTTGCAATCTACCCATCTGACAAAGGGCTAATATCCAGAATCTACAAAGGACTAAAGCAGATTTACTAGAAATAAAAGAAAACAAACCCATTCAAAAGTGGGTGAAGGACATGAACAGACACTTGAAAAGAAGACATCTATGAAGCCAACAAACATGAAAAAATGCTCATCATCACTGCTCATTAGAGAAATGCAAATCAAAACCATACTGAGATACCATCTCACACCAGTCAGAATGGTAACCATTAAAAAATCTTGAGACAACAGATGCTGGAGAGGATGTGGAGAAATAGGAACACTTTTACACTGTTGGTGGGAGGGCAAATTAGTGCAACCATTGTGGAAGACAATGTGGCACTTCCTCAAGGACCTAGAAATAGAAATACCATTTCACCCAGCATCCCATTACTGGGTATGTACCCAAAGAATTATAAATTGTTCTGTTATAAAGACACACGCACACATATGTTCATTGTGGCACTGTTTACAATAGCAAAGACCTGAAACCAACCCAAATGTCCATGAATGATAGACTGGATAAAGAAAATGTGGCACATATACACCATGGAATACTACGCAGTCATAAAAAATGTTGAGTTTGTGTCCTTTGTAGGGATATGGATCAATCTGGAAACAATCATTCTCAGCAAACTGACACAAGAACAGAAAACCAAACACCGTATGTTATCACTCAAAGGTGGGTGTTGAACAATTAGAACACATGGACACAGGGAGGGGAGCATCACATACTTTGGTCAGTTGGCGGGGGGCTAGGGGAGGGACAGCGGTGGGTGGGGAGGGATAACAAGGGGAGAAATACCAGATATAGGTGATGGGGGGATGAAGGCAGCAAACCACCTTGCCATGTATGTACATATGCAACAATCCTGTGTGATCTGTACCTGTACCCCAGAACCTAAAATACAATAAAAAAAATAATTTCCTCAAATAAACATTGCCCTTTCCAAACTTACAGTTTTGGTTTTTGTTGTATTCTCTCCCTAGAAAACTCTTTCCCTGTGATAATATGGCTGAACCTGTTTTCTTCTCTGTTTATAAACTCCCCTAAAGGTTCTTTCCTGACCATATGCAAAAGGCATCTCTCTCCTAACACATCTTCCCTTTCTCCCTAACCTCCATCACTCTGTTATTTTCTGTCACTGTATAAGGAACATCTTGTTACTAACACCAGACATACTGATCCCCTTGAATTCTCTGTGAATCAGCCCTTTGGATCAGAGTATGTATGTACAACCAAAAGGACATGTATCTTCCTTTTATATGCATAGCTCATGCTATATCGCTAAAGGAGTAAATGATGTACCATCCCAAAATGCACCAAATTGGTATATTGATTATTTTGAGTTAAAAACATTGGGAAAATGTAGTTTCAAAATATATTAGCTGACTGTGTTTCATCCTGCATGCAGCAAGTTACAAAGATTCCTTTGGGAGGGATATCCTCTTCATACCAGGGTGAGAAAAGAGCCTTTATCACCAGAGACTGGGAATTACTGGCTGCAATGAAGTTGAATAAATATACACAATGAAGGAACCATTATCTTCCACTGGATCTGCACCCCCAACCCCCACCAATATATTTCCTAGTGACTCTTCTAGAAATGTACTGTCCCAGTCAGAGTTTCTTTGTCCCATCCTTTCCTCTCAAATGTATCATTCTTTGTCTACAAAGTATAAAAGCATCTTGCCTTGGTCACTTCTATGGAGCTCATTCTCTTGTGAAGATCCCTATGTACATGTAAAACCAATAAACTTTGTATGCTTCTCTCTCATTAATCTGCCTGGAGTCAGTTTGTTTCAATATTGTATTCGGTCTGGAGTCAAATTTGTTTCTAGATATAGCCGAAGAGCCCACGTAACAACTAAAAGGAGGTTGGAGATGATCTCTGTCTCCTCTACACCATGCCTATCCTGTTATCTCTGCTTATATAATAATTGGTTACATTTTAAATCCATCTTATTTCTTCATTTACATGTTCACTCTGTCCCCTCCATTAGCCTGGAAACTCCCTAAGAACAAGAATCATGTTTGTTTATCTTTGCATAAACAGGTCTTGGATGTAGAAATCTGTCATTAAGTATTTGCTAAATAGATAAATGGGAAAAAAATGAAATTTGATTAAGATACAGAAAAGAGCAAAATGAAAAATTTCTAAATTATTTCTGAGAAATGACAAGCTTTTCTTACTTTTTGCAAAAATAAATGTAAAGATTCTTGAGAGTATATTAGAGACTTTACTAAAGCATTGTATAAGAACATGGACCTTGACCCTATCTCCTAAACACTATATTAAAAATCCTAAATTTTTTAAATTATTGAGATACTTTAGGTAAAAGTTTTAAAGTGAAAGTCATCCAATATTAAATTAAAATTAAATTCAGTATAAATATATTTTTCAAGCTCTGATTTTAATTCTGGAAATATTGCGTTCAACCTGCCATGTGAAAAATTTTGATAAATTGTAAAATAATTAGATTTAGAGAACTATTTTTATTAAAAAACAATCTCTCTCCACATATACATGCAACTATTTCCTGACTAAGCCAAAAATGAATAATGGCATTAATAATGGCTAGGTAAATATCTTTCCAATACTGTGTTTTCATTAGCACTATCTTTTTGATGTTTTCATTCTTTTAATTGTGTGGAGCATTGATGCTTTGTGGATTAGTTCTCATTGTCTGAAAAAGGTTATCTTGGTTATACAATTTAACTACTGCAAAGCAGTTCAAGCAGTTAAGAGTGGGGTGGGGAAGCAAGAAAAAGAATAGGATACCTCCTTACACCAACAAATTTTGACTTTATTTCAATTTTTAGTTTGATCATTTATATTCCTATCTGCAGAATTTTGACAAAGCTTAACAAATTTTAAGTGGATACTTTGTAGAGTAAACATAATACTGTATATCACAGACTATCTTAAATGAGTTTGATTCATCTGGGTGGGCAAAGTACAAGTTTTACATTGGAAACATCTTAGGCATAGACTACACAAAAGAAAAGAATGATGAAACAAATTTAATTTCAAATCAATTTGCTAAGCAACTAAGAACTGCCAATTTAATAGTCCAGAGTTACTTAACAACAGCCTGTTGATCAAATCCAGCTCACCTACCATTTTTGTAAACAAATTTGTATTAGAAAAAGCTATCTTCATTTGTTTATGATTCGCCTTGGGCTGCCTTTGCTTTCAATGGCAGTATTGGATAGTTGTAAGGATGACTGTCTGACCCACAAAGCTAAAGATATTTACTATGGAGTCCTTTAGTGAAAAGTCTGCTGACTTGTAACAGTGAAATGGTCTCACTTTATGGCAAATGGCATGAGTGCTTAGATAACATCTTCTGTTAAGTTTTTTTTCTGGGATCCACATAATGATTATAGGGATCAAAAGTGAAATGAATTTTTCCATTTGTTGCACTAAGAAAGCCATCAGCTAAATGGTACCTAAACAAACTGAAAGACTGAATCATCCTTCAAAGGTCCTGTTGTAATCTCCCTATACATGTGACAGTCCTTGATCCAGGGCAGTGATAAAGAATAAAAAATAGGGTAAGGGGTAGTTGACTATTTTAGAAGAAATTCTATGCTAGATGTTAGTTCAGCAAACACATAGAATCATAGGCCTTCACGGATCCCCTCATACCGAAAGTGTAGTTTGGAGAGAGCAATCCATCAGGCACATGGGGATACTGGAAGGTGCGATAAAAAGCACCTCAGGAATTGCTATCCAGGTGAGAACAGAAAGGCCTAAAGGGGTGGATGGCAATGCAGGGGGCCAGCATTCACACAGGTGACCAAGAAACAAGAGGCCCACGGAAACAAAATGCAGGAGAGAATGGAAGAAGACATAAATGGAAGCACCAGAGGAGGGCAATCTAATTACTCAGGTTTCCTTTATGAAAAGGTCAAATAGCCTGGCCAGAGCTTAGCACATAAAGCCTCTGTGCTGAGCAGAAATCCAAATACCATTCTAGCCTTGCCCTCACCACTGATTGTACCCTCATGCACTCAGCTAGCAGCTCCTTTAGACCCTGACTGTTTAATCATTACTCACTTTCTTCTTTCCACATTCTTAGAGAAATGCCTTTTGAATGAACCAGCGAGCCACTTGAAACCACTTCTGCCACCTGGCTCCAGTTGAGTCAGAAAGCCATTTTTTTCTCTTAGCTCTGATTTGTTTTGGATCTTCTTCTATTCAGTATTCTAACTTGAATTCAATCTCAGATAGTGGGACTATTCTTGTTTTATGCCCTTTATTTTTCCATAATCGCTTCATTTATAACAGAACTATGACTCTTAATTCTAGCAGGCCCGGTGTCCTCCTTTAATAACTTTATGATATAAAGCCCTCTTTAGCATTCTAATGGAATTTACAAAGAATGTTAAATACTTATTACTTAAAATCAACATAATATTCTAATAGTGATCTATAAAAGGAATCTAAAACCAATTCATTATAATTGATATTCAATATGTAAATGCTTTGGCATGACTACTAGAAAACATAATAGAATGATCATATGCTTGCTTCTATATATAGGAATACTAATGAACCACACATAAATTCAAACTGATGGTTATATTGATGACTCCAATATCCAATAGTAACCTTTCTACTCATGTGTTTTTCTCTAAATGGTAAACCACTCTTGTTGAAATTTCAAACAACAGAAAATATAATGTTCAATCTATATAAATGGTATATTTTCCTGGAAAATTTAATATTAAAATTATGAAAACTAGTTTTAACTGTTATGTGAAGACATGTTTTAAGATTTCTACAGACATGATTTTCACACTATTTAACACGCAGTATTAAATAACTAATATTGTAATATTAAACTTTCACACTAATACGCAATATTAAATGACAAATATATTTGGAAGTTCCATGGAATGATGTACAATGTTTTTGATAGGTGGGGTATTCCGGAACACTGAAAGAATACTAGCATACTTGCCTATTTCCTCCCACCTTGACGGTAGTACTTTTCTAATTGCGACAATAAAAAAAACAGCCCCAGGACATGATGCCCCACTGAGATAGAGTTAAGCAGTGAGGAACGTGGATTTCCTGCTCAATCCTCTTGTCTGCTCCTATCCTGTTACAGTTTTGGAGCCTTCACTAGAAGAACTTCACACTGTGGGGAATAAGAGGACTGAGAAAAATTCAGAAACAAGCCAATTTTCCTGTTGTGATATTCTATTTCAGGGCTTAAGTTTCCTAGGAATAAAATTTGGAAACAGGGTAGGGGTTAATAATGACAGGAGAAAACATAGTGACAAACAGGACAAGTCCAGGATTTGGGGTGGCAATGTCTTTTTTTTTTTTTTTTTTTTTTGAGACGAAGTCTCACTCTGTCACCCAGGCTGGAGTGCAGTGGCACGATCTTGGCTCACTGCAACCTCCGCCTCCCAGGTTCAGGCAATTCTCCTGCCTCAGCCTCCTGAGTAGCTGGGATTATAGCTGTGTGCCACCATACCCAGCTAATTTTTGTATTTTTAGTAGAGACGGGGTTTCACCATGTTGGTCAGGCTGGTCTCAAACTCCTGACCTTGTGAGCCACCTGCCTCAGCCTCCCTAAGTGCTGGGATTAGGCAATGTCATGTGGATATACAATTATTTTACTCACAAAAAAACTGCATCGACAATAGCCTTGAAGTAGGGCCTCATTAAATACTCATTGAAAATTTACATCAGCAATTCCAGATTAAGGAAACAGACTGGTTGTTGGCAACTTCATTGGTTTGTACTTAGTTTCTGTTCAAAGAACAGGTAATGATGCTGAAAGCCTAAGAACCACAAATGCACTTTCCAGGAGATGATAAAAGTCACATTTGTGAATCTTTCTTCTGTTTAAATTTCAAACAGAAAGCAAATGTTAATAAGTTTATTTCTGTTTTATGCCTCAAGCACAGGTGTTATCAGTAAAAAGCATGGCTTCCTGAGGTGAATACAAAATGGTGAAATTCCAACATACTTTTAAAACCCAAGAGGATTTTATTTATCTACTCTGAGGACGGAAATAAAATCATAACATAAACAATATAGAAAAAAGCAAATGATATGTGAGTTAGAAAAGGGAACACAGAATAATTCATGCATTTTAAGGTTATTTATAGAGATATCTGCCAGAAAACTGATCAATCTTTAAAAATCACTTCCCTGATCAATCTTTAAAAATTATTTCCCTTCCATTTTACTTCTACTTTTAGTCTTACCCTTACAATAGATGCTAAATTCTAAATATTCTCCTTTTTTTGTGTGTTTCGGTGAGAAAAACGTTTAAAAATTCACTAGCCCTGCAATCAACTTTAGCATTTCTAATTTCTCTCATAGTATAAAATAATGTCGAAAATCTTGTTTTAAAATTTAAAGTATCAGTATATCCTGTTCAAATCTTAGAATTAGCTGAGATTGTGAGCTTTAGTTTTCAATGATGTTATCTCTACTCTTCTTAAAAATCCAAAAAAAGAACACTCAAGAGAACGTGGCAGGTTAACATGTGAAACGGACATGCATGGTGGAAGCCCATGTGGTGGACATCTGCATACACCTTCTCTACACATGCCACTGGGTGCCACCTGAGGGTTAGACAAAAAATAGACATAAGCAAAAATAGACGCTAATTCTGAATCTTTCAGTCAGACCTGGGATAAATCACTTAACACACACATCCATTTCCTTGTTTTAAAATGACAAAATGCTTTCTCCCCCAGAAAAAAAAAATAACTAGAATCTTTAAATGAAAGACTCTGAGTTCTATTTTATTAATAAAGTATTATTTTTCTTCTAAGAAAAATGATTCTGAGGCGCTTATCCCCCAAGCCATCATTCATCAGGGAAGGATAAAGCATTCACACTGGTTGCCTGTATTTCAAATGATTTATTGTTAATGCTGAATATATATCTTAATGACTTCAAGCTTGAGCAGTACTGTGAAACCACAAAACTTGATGTTTGAGATTTATTTTTCTCTTCAAATAAAATTTCAAGTGTGTTACAGGCAATTAAAGTATGGGGAAAACCTTTGTTTCCATTTAGACCTTTTACAAACTTTTAAAAATGTATTATCATCTCTCCAACATGAAACAGTCTCCAGCTGGGAAACTCTGTTAGAATAAAACAGTGGGGGCTGTGTCAGGTTGAAAAGCTTGCCTGCAGAGATCACCTGCCACCTTTATAAGGCAAAGCCTAGGAAAGACGTCAACATCACAAAATTCTGGACTTTCTATATAACCAAGTATTATTAGGCAGGATGACATCAGCCTTGGTTATGAGAGGGACAGAAGCTACGATGCTCCTTAAAATTATCTGCAAATTAAAATGCTAATAAAAGATGCTAGGAAGAGGTTTACAATCAGGAGTGATATATGAATATTTGTACATCTAAACACATAATTGGCTGGCTACTAGGTATTCTTTTCTTATAGAACAGTTTATTGTAGTTCATGTTTATCAGGGAAAAGATAAGAATCCCAAACTGTGCATGCTGCATTTATACCTTTTCTAGTCCCGAGGTTCAACTCTCCCTAGCTTATTCAAATCACATGAAGTGCCTTCTTGCCTTCTTACATTTTGCTAAGCAGTCAATTAAATTAACGTGTTGGCACAAACATTTCTCAACGAATTCTTCCATTACATAATTTTATCATTTTATTGTTTTTCTGCCCTGTACACATTCACACATACTATTCTCAACATTTGGTCCTATTTTAATCAGTGCTAAAAGCCAAAAATATAAGATGCAAATGTGAGCGAAGTAGGACGATATCCCTTTAAGAAAATTTAGAGATAACGATTGGAATTTAAATTTTTATTGTGATTTTGACACAAAATATATTTCTTCTTTCTGCTTTAAATGTGAATTTATGGACGTGTCAGGTATTAAAACATGTCAAAATCATCATTACAAGACCAATGTTACTGGCTTTTAGGACTGGTAATGTTTTAGTATTAATCTAGCTTTCATGTCCCCAACAGGAAACTAAAAGTTACAAAATTTGTGCTAGTTAATATTCAACAGCAACCTTTTCTTTTATACAAAACTGTGCATTTAAAAAGAAATGAATGAATATATATGAGGGCTCTGTACCTCGCTCTATCAGAAAATAACAAAGCAACATAGAACTAGTTGCTTTCCCTGATTGGCTGACCCAACTCTACCCTGCGTCGTTACTGATTATAACTTATTTTATATATATAAATACATTTCTGTGTAATACATGTGACCTCTTTTATACTGGAAGATCTAAGAACTAGAGTCATGTGTTCTCTGAGAGTGGATAATCACATTAAGAAATGTAGGAATTAAATAATGTCAGGGAAAATGGCAGAGTAGGTAACTCTGGGGGTTCATTTCTCCCCAGAAAAACTAAAAATGCTAACAGAAACTATCAAAATCAATCCTACTGGAACTCAGGGAGCTAGTCAAGGGTTTAGAGCAACCAAGCAAACACTTAACCAGAAGAAAGGCAACTTAAGCATGGAATATGATCTTTGTAGCATTTTAACTAACCCTAGCTGCTTCTCCCTTCCTCACGCTGCTAATGTAGACATACCTGAAACTGGGCAATTTCCAAAAGAAAGAGGTTGACTAGACTTACTGTTTCATGAGGCTGGGAGGTCTCACAATCATGGTGGAAGATTAAAGACACACTCACATGATGGCAGAAAAGAGGAAGAAGCTTGTGCAACAAAACTCTCCTTTTTAATACCATCAGATCTCATGAGACTTACTACTGTAATAACAGCATTAGAAAACCTGCCTCACGATTGATTCAATTACCTCTCACCTGTCCCTCCCACAACACGTGGGAATTCAAGATGAGATTTAAGTGGGGATGCAGCCAAACCGTTTCAGAGACTGTAGCTTGCATTCCCAGTGTGAATATCTGATTTCTGAAGTAGAGCAGCCCTGTCCCCAAGAAATATTGGGGTCTTGTTTGTTTGTTGGTCTTACCTGACAGTTTCCACAAGTATTAACACAAGGAATTTTTTGTTTGTTTTGTTTTGCCTAATAATTTTATCAGGCAGGAAATGCTATGAAAACATTGAAAGACAAATGAAAAGGTGCTTTCACCTGGGGCAAAAGGTAACAGATGAGGCAAATGTTTCACACGCTGAAAGCCTTGGAGAAAAATCTGGGAAGTGAGAGTTTTGGGGAATAAGGACTTTAAAAAGTTCCTGCCTATACCAGGTTAACTAAAAGGCCATACACATGAACAGGGCAGAACACTCAGAAAAGATATGAAGAGGTCATAAATTTGACCTCTTCTAAACTTTAAGCTCCACACTTGCAAGAGGTAAAGGCTAAGACAGAGCTGAAATGGGCAGGCTAAGCCCCAAAACAGACATAATTTACAATTATGCCTGCCTGCCTGCCTGCCTGCCTGCCTGCCTGCCTGCCTGCCTTCTTTCCTTCCTTCCTTCCTCCTTCCTTCATTTTCTCTCTCTTTCTCTTTCTCTCTCTTCTCTCTTTCTCTCTTTCTGTCACTCCAAGCATTTAAAGAAGACTCTGCTAAGTCATTGGCTAACTGGTGAGCTAATGGAACAGAGACTTCAGTAACCATATACAAAAAGAAATACAATGTATGCAAAAATGGTTTGAAAAAGTCACTAGAAAATTGTACAACTGCATTCTACTGTAAGCAATAAGAACTGACCCTGAAGAGTGGGAGAATCTGATTTGCCCAGTTACCACATTTTAAAATTCAAAATAAAAGATGACTAGCAGAGCACTAAAAGAACAGAGACCACAAATGCCTAATGCAACAAAGAATGTAGTATCTACCACAATACTAAAAATGGAAAGTTTCATGAAATAAACATGAGACTTTCAAAGAAATAAGAAATTATAGTACAATCAAATAAAAAAATTAACAAAAACTGACTGAGGAATCAAAGTCATTGAACATGCTGTACAAAAACTTTAAATCAACTGTCTTAAATATGTTTAAAGAGATAAAAAATTCCTCATAGACGAATAACTAAAGGAAAAGAGGAAAATGATAGCTCAACAAATAGAGACTATAAACAAAGATAAAAAATTATAAAAGAAATAAAAGTTTTGAAGCTGAAAAGTACAATAACTGAAATGAAAATTTCACTGAGGAAGTTCAACAGAAGACTTGAGTAGGAATAAGAAAAATAAGCAAATTTAAAGAAAGATCAAGTGAAATTATTCAGTGTGTGGAGCAGAAGGAAAGAATAGTACTGTAAAATGAGCAGATCATAAGACTTGTGGGAGACCATACAAATAATGGGGATTCAAGAAAAAGCAGAGAGAAAGGGGCAAATATATATATATATATGAAGGTATTAGGATCAACAACACTCCAAATCTGATAAAAGATATGAATCCCAACAAAAGTTTTTAGATAGATGGATCTAGAGTGACACATACTATAATAAAACTGTTGAAATACAAGAACAAAGAGATAATCTTAAAATCAGCAAGACAGAAATGATTCATATTATTTAAGAGATCCTCAACAGATGAACTGTAGATTTCTCATCAGAAACTATGGAATCCAGAAGGGAGTGGAATAGCATTTTTAAAGTGCTGAAAGAAAAAACACTGAATAAAGAATTATATATTCTGCAAAATTCTGTTTCACAAGATATATTAAGATAATGTCATATAAATAAAAGCTCAAGGAGTTTTCTACTAATAGACCTGTTCTACAAGAAATGCTTAAAGGAATTCCTTCAGGCTGAAACAAAAAGATGTCAGACAGAAATGTAAGTCATATAAAGAAAGAGAACTGTGATTTAGATAAATGTAAATGCTAGTATTATTGTATTTATGTTTTGCAGTGTTATATTTTCTATATTATATAAAAGAAAAATAAATTGAAAACTAATTATAAATCTATAATAATGGTCACACAATGTATAAAGATGTAAATTGTGAAAATGAAAACATAAGGGTGAGATGTATAGTAGTAGAAATTTCAAAACTATTGAAGCTAAGTTGCTACTAATTCAAATCGGGTTTTTATATGATTAAAATGTTAATCATAATTTTTAAGTTAGCTACAATAAAATGAGTAAAACCTATATACATAAAGCTAATAGAATGAAATCAAAATTGTATACTATAATAAGTCAACAAAACATATAAGAATGCAGTTTTGGAAGAATTCAGTTAACAAAAAACACATAAGACATATAGAAAGGAATACCAAAATGACAAAAGTCCTTTCTTTTTTTTGTTGTTGTTTTTTTTTTAGAATAAAAAGAATGAAAGAGAAAGAGGAAGAGATTTTAGAAAAAGAGAGAAAAGGAGAAAGAAAGAAACAGCAAAAGAAAGAAAAAAAAGAATGAAAGAGAAAGAAAGAGGAAGAGATTTTAGAAAAAGAGAGAAAAGGAGAAAGAAAGAAACAGCAAAAGAAAGAAAAAAGGAACGAAAGAGAGAAAGAGGAAGAGAAAGAGGGAGAGAGAATGGGATTCTTGTTTTATTGCCCAGGCTAGAATACAGTCTAAAAATGGGTATTGAAAACCTCTTTTATGCCAATAATTGTGTTTAACAATGGAGACAGGAAGGAATAGGGGGTGAAAATAACAAATAAGCAGCCAACCAATATTTTATTTAAACCTATGAAATGCTATGCAGTTGCTGGGGAGTGAGTTACTTCCAGTTATGTGGTCAGTTTTAAAATAGGTATAATGTGATACTGAGAAAAATGTATGTTTTGTGGATTTGTGGGAGGAGAGTTCTGTAAATATTTGTTAAGTCTAGTTGTTCCAGGTCTGAGTTCAAGTCCTGGATATCCTTGTTGATTTTCTATCTCGTTGATCTATGTAATATTGACAGTGTAGTGTTAAAGTCT